>SOPF01029094.1:0-60847 GCA_012979155.1 Hypericum perforatum | reverse complement strand
TATCTTGAATAACACAAGGTCATAATTTTAAAGCACGGTGAGTGATTTAGTACAATCTTGTTTATAATATGATCTACGACAATAGATCGGAGAATAAATGACATATGAGCAGACCAGAAGTCAATGCTGATCCTTTCCCATTCTGCACAGTTAAACCCGAAGCTTGTTTTATTGCCAGCGCTCGTTGCACTCGTTCATCGATGTAAACAACCCACAGTAGTGTGCATCTTCCTTCAAGCAGAGCTCCCATGGCAAGAGGCTGCGCTCCAGAAGGTGCAAACCTCTACCACATGCACAGATCAAGCTGAACTCACGAGGACAAATAGTGGGTTGTTACCTAAACGCTCCCGCCCCTACAAGAAAAGAGAAGAAAGATCAGTGAAAATTATTCAAAAAGTTCGGTTGCTTTGCAGCACCACAGACAAGAAAATAACTGGATGGAAAACAACAAGAAATCATTCCAACCATAAAAAACTATGACAAGAAATCCGAATTCATGGAGAAACATCATCACCATTTTCAGGAGCAAGAAGAGAAGACCATGGAAAAATCAGCATAGACGTGTACTTAAATCTTGAAAAATATTCTATATCAAGAGAATTTCACGCAACCTGTTCAACTTTCCAGTTTATTCTTACAAATTCCAATATTTTTGCTGCGACCGGAAGAGAAAAGGCTAGAGCGATTTTATTCTCCCAACATGCAGGGAAAGACAATCGTAGGCCAACGACTGGATTGTTGTTCGAAACAGAAATCAGCAATGAGAAACTTAAATGAAAGAAAACAGACTTGCTTGATATCAATGCACATATTTTTTTGGTTAAACCACCAACATACAATGTGCAGTCCTGATCCCAGTACTTTTGCTAGACAAGTAAAAAATCCAACTTGAAACAGTTCTATTTATAAAAAAAGTACATAATCGAAGTGCTATAAGCTTTATCCTTGATGGCCAACATTAACTGAAAAAGCAAGTAAACCAGCCTAAAGTTGAAAACATCAAACATAAAAGCCACCTGAAGGATATTATATAAGCAGTCAGAGCAGAAATCATGGAGTACCTTCAGTTCTGGCAATTCAATAACACAAGCACACTCAACCACGTTGACGCCAACACGCTCTACAATAGGAAAGACAGGGGATTAGCATGCTGCAGGTGGAAGATAATACGCTGCAGCAAGGATGTGACACTTGAATTAAAAACACTGGTAGTAGATTTTGTCTATGTCGGTAGCTAAGTCCTCTACACATGCAAACATATCTACCAGAAAAAAACTCATAACACCTCCAAAAAGAAATTCCCCCGTCTGTTTACCCATGTAAAGATAAAAACGTCTTCAGTTTTCTCAAACATAAAAGCACACGTTGAACAAAGCATCAACCTCTTAGTAGGACCAATGATAACAAAGTAAACTTCTTCCGTAAAAGACTGAATATCAAGGTGTTCTACCTGATTAATAGCACATAACAAGCTCCTAATCACTGATCAGAGGAGGGTACATGAAATATATGGAGATGGTCTTCAAGAAGTTACCTAGAAGTCTTATAGCTGCACCTAAGGTCCCTCCTGTAGCAATGAGATCATCAATGATGAGAGCACGCTCTCCTTCTTGTACAGCCCCGACGTGCATCTCTATTTTATCCGTTCCATATTCCAAAGAGTACTCCTCTGAAATAACCGCCCCTGGTAGTTCCAACGAGAATGTAAAGCATTCACAAAAATGTCAATTAAACCCTCACAAAAAGAGAAATGTCAATAGGTAGATATTGATTCAAAAGAGCAGAGATTATATTCTCACAACAGTCATGAGAAAATGACACATCGTTAAACAAAGGAAATGTAAATATTGGGTCGAAACTAGCTAAAGTTTACATACCAGGCAACTTATTGGGCTTCCTCATGGGAACAAATTTGGCTCCAATAGCCAATGCAATAGGAGGACCAAATATGAAACCCCTTGCCTCAATACCTGCAAAAAGAATGTAATTAAGAACAAGTCTACCTTTGCCCACACCAAATATAATAGTAGAGGAGACATTACTAGTTTACTACAACAAACCAGACAAATAGCTCAATGCAACACCATAATGCTGCAATTAACCAAGCTATAGGAGTAGCACTAGCAATCATCGTCATGAGCTAGCAGGAGGTTGGGTTATGGATAGGATGTTATTTAAGATGTAACTCTGTTTAATTTTGTATTTATATTATCAGGGATTGCGCCTACATTTCCGCCAAAAAAACGTTAATATTGTACCTCACTGCCTCCGCCAACACAAAAAACTATCAAAAACATTGTTCTCTACGATCCCTACGCACGAGAAATCAACCGCCAGGCGACAACTGAACTCCAAAACAAACCGATCTCTACCACATCTGTCTGTCCCATCACTAATTCGTATCGGCCAAATATCAAAGAACCACAGGCGTTTAAATGGGAACTTAAACATCACATAGCACACATCCATTTTCGTCCAGCCCCTTACCTGCAACAACAGAAATGCCTTTATCCTTGTACCTCTCCACGAACAAATCGATCGTGTCCTTGAACGCTTGCGTGTCCAGGAGCAGGGTCGTTATGTCCTGAAACAAGATCCCTACAAACAAACGAGGCGAATCGAATCGAATCAGACAATCCTTAGGTACGTAAACTAACGAAGAATGGGCGCGAGGGAGCGGTTACCTGGTTTAGGGAAGTCGGGAATGACTCTAATGGAGGAGGTGATTCTCTCTATACGAGGATCCGGCTGCTCCACCATCTCTTTACTCTTCTCGGACGACGACGGCGACCGGCAGTTGGTCCGTCCTGGTCAAAGGGCAAACTCACTTGTTGGTTAAAGGCGGCGATGAAGTGAGGTTTATTGGATTTTTCCCTCTTTTGCGGTTCTGGCCGAAAGCGGAAAGGGAGTAGGGTTATTGGAGGGAACAAATCTTTTAAGGACGAATTATATAATGACACGTGCCCTCCACGGGGAAAGCTCGGGCCAATGGAGTACAAAAGCGCGCGTTTATTTACCGAATTGACCCTCCCCTTTAAAGTTTCGTTGACCAGTTGCTGTTAAAAACGCGGTAAAGGGAAGGGGGTTTTGGAGATTTACGTAGATTAAGCGACGAGTGATGGCGAGCGGGAGGCACTGCGACGAGCGATCGGCGGTGCGGGGGAGAGGTGGCCGGCGCCGGAGAGACGGTTGTTCGGAGTCGGGGCAGCGAAATGGTTCTCATTATCTGTTATTTGAGACTCGCGGGTCACCTACCCTCCCTAGTGTAGACGTGGGAGGAAAGGAATCTGGAGTGTAAAAATAAATTTTAATTTTTATATTTAAATAATTTAGCCTAAATTTTAAGATTTTAGAAACATTTTGTGCTTCGTTTTTTTCGAATTTTTTTCTGGTTTAATTATAAAACTCTTAAAAAATGAGGTATAATCCAGTTTAAATAAAATTGTCATCTGGTTTTAGCGCTCTTCTTTGTGATGATGGAAGTTGGTTTACAAATTTGGTCACGGCAAACCTGAATCGAGAATTTGGGAGTTTGGGTTTTTTACTGAAATTTTAGAAATCGATAATTTTATCGTGATTTGCTGAGATTTGTTTTCTTTTCCATGAATAATATTATTTGGTATTCGAAAGATTTTCCGTGCGATTAACATATAATCATGCGTTAATTCTCTTAAAATTAACAAATTAAGTCATTAATTAATAACAAGTCTTATTTGTTGTAGTGTGAGAACTGTCGTAACAACGTAGTATCACCGATGGTTCACGATCACAAATGGATCGGATACGTGAACTTTTTTCACGAATAACCTTTCTTCGCAAAGTTTAAGATTCTCAGGGACTAAAACGTGATTAGTCACTTTTGAGTGTAGATTTCCATGGCAAAGATGCAATTCAGTCACTCTATTTTTCCTCCCTTTTGTAGGAAAGACGGAGGCTTGCATAAATGCCATGTTGCATGCCAAATGTGCATGACTGCCACGTGTCGCCATGTGACACACCACATGTGCATGATCGTCACGTGACATGGCACTTGACATGCCACGCGTGCATACTTGACATATGGCATGTCACGTAGGTATCACGTAAAACCCACGTGAATATATTGGAGTATGTGGCATGTTGTGTGTGGCTCGTTGGGCCCATTTGGTTTTATTGGGCCTAATGGGCTCAAAACCAAAAAATTTAATAATATGTGCCTTTTTGGGCTTTATCCCAAGAGTATTGAAAGATTGAAATAAATTATTTGCTTGTTCATAATTTTGTTTTGTTATTCGGTACAAGTTATAAGTAACATTTTATTATTTGGGATTCCGATTGTTGTAGTTTGAAATGTATGAATAAGTAATTAAATATCGGGAATTATTTTAGACCGAGTTATAAATGCGGAGCTATGTTATGAACAGTGGGGGTAATTGCCCCTACTTTAAAAACATTTTGTTTAATAATTTATTATATTTTTAATGTATGTTTTTATTAAAATTAAAACTTGCCTCATAAAAAATTTAATCAAATTAAAAATTGAAATTAAATTTAAAAAAAATTAAAAATTGACCCACTTGTTAAATTTTTTGTCTTTGCACATGCCCAGTTGATACCAAGTGGTCAGTTGCCACTTCCCTCCGTCGGCTGCCGAACAACAAGTTAAGCAAGCAATGACGGTATTGCCACAACTACAAGGAAGCTCCGACGTGGCAATCGTTTTTTATCACCATGTCATCACTAACGCTACCGTGACTAGTCCCACACGTTCCATGCTTATCCATCCGTTGGCTTTTTTAGGGACAATTATACCAGGTTTTTTTCAAATTTTTTATTTTGTATTTTTTGGCACAAAATTTAACTTATTTTAATTTTTATTATTTCAAAATTTATTGGTTTGGTTTCACAAATTTTTTTTTCAAAACAACATTGTTTGATAATTTCCTTGTTAGCAGCGACTAATCTGGATTACTAATATGTAATACAATGCGTAGGTGTTTAAACGATGTTGTTTTAAAAAAAAATCTATGAAAATGGATCTCAAAATGATAAAAATTGAAAAAAGAATAGATTTGCCATGACAAAAAAATCTTCATTGTACTCAAATAGTAATTGAAAAAATTACAAGTTACTTAAGTAAACTTATCAATTTTTTATAACTACTTTTTTACAAGACACTAAGATTTAGATCTTAGATTTCTTTAAAAAGCATAAACTCTTTATATTGCTAGGCTGAACACTCTTGGTGACTTCTCTCGAGCCTAAAAAGACAAGAAAACTTTGGTCAATGACCATGTAATTATTTATCATATAGACCAATCAACATGCTCGAACAAATTCCAGGACATTATGAGATTTTCTTAATTTTCGTCAAATTTAATTGCGTTTGTGTCACTAGGATCAAACGTCTTTTGGCAAGATGGAGACTAATTTTCATCAAATTTATTACGTTTATACTTTTTCGATGGGTATTTCGTTCGTTATTATTTTTCAGTCAATAGTAATATATTTCGTCAAATATTGAGACTAATCCAAATACACCAAACGATTCACTGAAACACGTGTGAACAGAGGTTACTCTTCTCCCATGAGCATGGATTCTTTGCGTTCCACGAGGCCAACAGAACAAGAACATTCTGGACTCGTGGAATGAACCAAAAATATTAGATTATTAAATTGAGGCTATAAAAAAATTTATTTAATATGTGAAAACTAGGACGTTATATATCACAACGATCTAATCCAGAGACGACGAGATTATATTATATGGTATCGAACGAAAGCAAGGATGCACGCACCAGATATTTCTCCCATTCTAGATTGATGTCGTTGTCAAGCGATCGAGAGCGAGTGAATTAAAAACTTCAGTCGACCAAAAGGAGGCTATGATTAATTTAGCGCTTCCAATATATTTGACACGGAGAAGACACCTCGTTTAAAAAAAAAAAGACATAGAAAAAAACACGTGGCATTTTGTTGAGCCATCCACCTTTATTACCAGCTTTGATTGGGCGGTTTGTATCCACCAAGGATGGGAGTTGGGAAAGACGCAACAAGGCCAAATAAGACAAGTCGGCGCCACGTGTAACTTTCTAGATGGTTCGGGTTACTTGATCTCGCTCTCCTTTAGTTTTATCCAGCCAGCATGTAATATTATGGTCAATAAAATTAACAGTGGAATCGAATAGATCTTCTTTTTCTATCTGAAGTTTATCTTTTAACGAACAATTAATATTAGACTTTTTCAATTTGGTTTTTTTATACTAGTAATAGGGCTCATGTAACAATATTTTGAAAGATAAAAAATCATCGAAAGAAATCAGATCTGATCTAATGCACGCTAGCCGAAGACTATCCTCGCAAAGAATTATTTTATTATAATTAATTGAACCATTTTATAATACATAAGTGAACTTTTCAATCGTCATAAACATTATTTTATCATCCGAGATTATTAAAAATGGGTGATTCTATTATAATTAATTGAATCATCCAATGAAACTATTCATTTTATATAAGCAGACTATTTTATTGGAATTAAACAAAATATTGCATTGTAATATGAAAAGCTATTTAATTTTCCAAACAAAACAATACGTTCATGGCTGAATCCAATACTAATTGGAAGGGTTAATTATATATTGCGATCCAGTTGATGTTTCCTAAAGTATCATTTTCCTTAAATCTTTGAATTTGACCATTTAAAAAAATAATTCATTCTTCCGATAGGAAATAATAACAAATTAACTATAAAATACTAAAACAAAAAAGTTAACAAATCTAGTTTATAATCAATATTAATTAATATTTGAATATTTATCAAATCAATTAATTTTCATGTACTACAAAATAAATGGAAATTGTCCATCGCTACCAAATTCCAACACAACTATGTTTTAAGCAAATACGTAATACGTGAGCGAACAACCTCCACAGCCACTGCAGTACATAAAATCATCTCCATATGCTTTGTTTGGCTCCGAAATTAGATGGAGATAAAGCCACTTGGCGGATGGGTTCACCAACACTAAAAGACACCTAATTACGCACTCGGTGAGGTCGGCTCCTAACAAAGAAGAAAAAGTCACCTTCGCTTTCCGGTGGCTGCTCTCCCAAACAGTCCCTCCACGACAGCCGCGTTATTTAATTTAGTAAACGGGAATCGACGACCCAAACAAGGCTTCCACTTTGACTTTGAACCAGTCCTAGTGTCTCTACTCATAGCTCACTCCTTGAAAAAGCTGAGTGGACCCGCAACCCAAAAAAAATACTAACTACACTTTTATCGCCGCCAGAAATATTATTTTCTCTTGTTGATACGTACACATGTAGAAAATTTAGTAAAAAAATGTCTACTTTAGATATGAGTCGTTAAGATATTTCAAATGTGTAAAAAAAATTATAAATTTTTTTTGATAACTAAAATTTATTGATTAAAATAGTATACCTAGTGCAAATTCCCTTTTCCTACGCTACCGCCACATGTTTCATTAAAAATTCAATGCCGTAAAGTTCAATGAAAAAATACAGTGCCGAGTATAATGTTGTTACTTGCCAAAAAAACATTGTTACTTTCAAAAGTTTGAAATTAACTTGTTAATTAATATACAATAACTCTATACCAATTTTTTTAAGAATAACTATTCACTCATTAACTAAGTATTAGTTAGTGATTAGAAAAATTAGTTATACCACACTTTGTTTTGTATCTATGTTAGTGCAAGTGTTTGACCGACTCCAAAAGTGGGTATCCCTCATTGTTGTGGTTCTTGGCCACCAAGAAAAGTCGAGTACTTATTTTTCCAAACGTGCTCCACTTCCCTTTTAGGACAAATAATAAAAATCCAAACACTTGGAATATTATTTATTTTATCTAATTTAACACCTCCTCTTACTTGCCCACCACTTGTCACGCAACTTCCCATTCTTCAACTCTTCAACGCCCGAACTCGCCCAATATAAATCCCAACCCAACACCCTCACCTCTCCACTCAACACTCCCACCCCATTTCCGAAACTACCAAACACGCCCTAAGGTTTCAACACACTTCTCTCTTTCTATAGCTTTTCTCTCGAGACGGTTACTAAAATATAGACTTCGTGCTATTCTTCTACGGTTAGTTTCACATGGCGTTAGAAACTCTCAACTCCCCAACAACCGCGTCGCCGTCGTTTCAGCTGGACGACGCGGCGAGCCTCCTCTACGTGTCGGAGCCCTGGGCCAAGAGGAAGAGATCGAAACGGCCGCGTTTGGATCATCCTATGACCGAGGAGGAGTACCTCGCCTTTTGCCTTATCATGCTCGCCCGAGGGAAAACCGCCTCCTCCGTCCCCTCTCCCCGTCGTACTTCGCCGTCCCCTGCTCCGGCGGCGACCGAGCACAAGCCGGTTAGTTACAAGTGCTCCGTCTGCGACAAGGCGTTCTCTTCCTACCAGGCCCTCGGCGGGCACAAGGCCAGTCACCGGAAGCTTTCCGCCGGTGCCGGCGACGACCAGTCAACTTCCACCACCACGGCGACAACAGCGTCCGTCTCCGGCAGCGGGAGGACGCACGAGTGCTCCATCTGCCACAAGTCGTTCTTCACCGGCCAGGCCCTTGGCGGTCACAAGCGATGCCACTACGAGGGAACCATCGGCGGGGACAAGATCGGCGCGACCTCCGCCGCCGCTAACTCCGCATCGGAGGGCTTTGGGTCGACCGTGACCGCCGCGAGCGGCCACCGCGACTTTGACCTGAACGTACCCGCCCTGCCAGAGTACGCGAAGGACTTGTTCGTCTCCTCCGCCGGCGGCGACGACGAGGTCATGAGCCCCCACCCCTCGAAGAAACCTCGCGTCTTCATGTCCCCGAAGATCGAAGTCTAGCTGGATCAATCACTATTGTTCTATAAATATCTTAGGTAGAAAGTATACGAACATTAGTGGATGTTAATTATTTATTGGATTAATTAAGTTTCTATTTAATATCACTCGGAAGTGATTATATTTGTCATTTTTTTTTTGTAAAATGGAAGTTGATGGTCGTAGTTGTTCGTTTGTGATATGGGGAAATTCAATTCAATTCATTGGTTTTTTTTCTTTAATTGATATCTACGCGCAATATTATGTATTTTAATTTTACTATTCCCGACTTAAAATCTAAATTTAATTTATTTTACTTCAAATTTGTCTGGTCACTTATAAAAGTCGTTGAAAGACTAGGAACTCGTTCACCGCTCTGGCGTCGTCAACTATGGCGCGCTAAAGTTTAACCGTAACCGACAACAAACGGCCGCGTAGTGAGGCGATTCCGGGGGCCTTAAAGTAATTGCAACACGGACAAAAGGTGAAGGATGCGGAGACGACAGGTCACCCGCTTAAAAGGGAAGACCGAGGGATGATCAGTGGCGTGAGTGACGGGTTTTCATTTCGGTTGTCCAGAACAGAAGAGAAGACCCAGCTAAGTTCCGCGAGTCTTCACGCGTGTTTAGCGTCGTGGCCAATAATTAAGAGATGGGTCCTTTTCTTACTTCCGATTTCGAAAGGAGATTATTAATTTGGAGGGGCGATGGGCGTTGAAATTAGATTTAATTTAATTAAAGGAAAGGGTGGGTGGCGTGGAATACAAGAGGAATTATTTTTCCTCGTGGGTTAAGGTAAGTTCAAACTTGAAATATCTTCTACTCGTATTTGTTTGGACCAATTTTTGTTTGGACAAAACTGCTTTTGGACTTTTAACAAAAATGCTTCAAAAATATACTTCGGTTTGGAACGTATGCAAGACTTCACCGACTTAAGTACGTGGGCTTGTTCTAGGAGGAACGAGACATCCACGAAAGGTCTCGAAATGGGGATTTCCTTGTGATGATCTTTTCCTGCCCAGCTACGTTTGCCACATTTGCAGTACAACGTTGTCCTCGTGCAATGAAACTGGTAGGTATGCTTTATAAAACAGTACACGTGTCAGATTTCTGCTAACACGTGACTTGTTAAGTATGTATGCATTAATCAACTAGCTGCTTTTTTTCCCCAATTAATTTAATCGGGAAGCCTGCATTTAACTCGTGGTTATCCAACACCTATGAACTTGTTAATTAGTCTCTAAATTCGACTGATTCTGCCGTGAAAGGATTAATGGTCAAATTTGGGGGGCTATGCGAGATTAATATCAATTGGAGAAATAGAGCACCAAATAAGCACTAAGAGCAAATAACTAGAAAGTGATTATAAGTTAAGAAACATAATTGGTTCAAACTATTAGAAACACTTTACCCGCTCGAATCTAACTTTAAAACATGAAACATCTTATAAATATTTTCATGAACGAAATTTATACTTTGATCACTCTGCATCTCACAGTAACTGTTGTTTTTATGTGTTATCTGGGCGGTAACTCTAAAACATCAATCCGGCGAATATTAAAATATCCATCAGACACCGACAAGAAAAAGGAGAAAAAAAGAACTCAAAAGGGTGACAAGTAAAAGCTGACAAGTCAAGCATATCGGATTTGTTAAGAAGCAAGCATTAATGTTGCCATCATCAACTTGTTTGGAAGTGTCCATTCTGACCATGTTTGTCTTTACAAGAAGATTAGGGATAAGATGCATAGGGCGCTTAATAAATAATAATACTTGGGCCACAAGTCGTGGGTTGCGAGGGGTTGGATTCAGTCCTGGATGTGTAAAACATACCAGGACCATCCTGGAAACTTAAAAAAGGAAGTCAATGAAGGAGGAGAGAGAAAAAAACTTAAAAAAGGAAGTCAATAAAGGAGGAGAGAGAAAAAAACTTAAAAAAGGAAGGCAATGAAGGAGGAAAGAGAAAGAGAAAGAGGGGAGAGGAGAAGAGAGGGAAATGACAATATTTAATGACGAATTACCATTAAATGACGAATTTAATTCTTCTATTGATCACATTCAATTACATAAACAAAAAAAGTTTGAGTGGTTTTACAGTAAGTTCGAGTGGTTTTGCCAGTATGTTCAAGTAGTTTTGCCAGTATGTTCAAGTGGTCGAGTGACAGTATGTTCAAGTGATTTTGTCAGTATGTTCAAATGGTTTAGCAAATTATGTCAAGTGGTTTTATTAGTACGTTCAAGTGGTTTGCCAATTAATGTTCAAGTGGTTTTTTTAGTATGTTCAAGTGGTTTTCTTATTATGTTCAAGTGGTTTTTTTAGTATGTTCAAGTGGTTCTCATTGTATGTTTAAATGATTTTTGCCTAGTATATTCAAGTAGTTTTGTTAGTATGTTCAAGTGGTTTTCTTACTATGTTCAAGTGATTTTCTTTGTATATTCAAGTGGTTTGTTAATTAATGTTCAAGTAGTTTTCTTAATATGTTCAAGTGGTTTTCTTAGTATGTTCAAGTGGTTCCCAATGAATGTTCAAGTAGTTTCCAGGAAAATGTTCAATTGGTTTTTTTCTATATGTTCAACTGGTTTTTTTAATATGTTCAACTGGTTTTCTTATTATGTTCAACTGGTTTTCTTAGAATGTTCAACTGGTTTTCTTAGTATGTTCAACTAGTTTTGCCAAAACCACTTGAATGTGTTGACAAAACCAGTTCCAGGACGGTCCTGGAAATGACTTCCAGGACCGAATCCAGTCCCGGGTTGCGAGGTACTGATCCTTGATCAATAATTTTCAAGTGCCAACATATAATTCAAAGATGTAGGCCAGTCCTTTGATTCTTAAGCAGCAGCGAACCCTTTTTGGCGTTATATACTATTAAGTTTAATATATATAAAGTCTAATAAACGGTGAGAAACTATTTTTTTTCCCTTAAATAGCTGAATTTTCACTAATACGGACAATTCATATTCGGGTGAGTAGAAAGTATAAATGATGGTTAAACTCTATTAATAAATATTTAATTTTGTTGCATATCTAATGATCCGTTTGAAACATATTGTTAATTAATCTAATATTCTTAGTCATAAATTAATCAAAAGTGTGTTTGTTTCGGGTGAACTAGTTCTTTTGGATTAGTTTTGGCGATTTGCATAGGTCCATCATGGAGAATAAATGTAACACAGTAACAGTTTGTACTTATGTAATGGAGATTACAAAAAAAGTATTTATCCAAAAATGTGTTTATTTTTTTGCTGTCATATAGATTAATCAAAAGTTGTTTAATCCACGATATGGACCTGTTCCACTAAAACATGCTAGAGTTTTACCGGATATATATGACACTAAGTGATTTTGAATAATGCAAAATAAAAATATATATTTTATCTTAAGAGTGTAGGAAAGTGGAATATTAGCGGCCTTGACTTCCAATTGCGAACTAGTTATGTATTTCCATGTAAAGGGAGAGGGAAGGTTCCTGTGGCCGACTTCTATGCACAAGTTGACTGTACGGTAAGTCTCCAGAAGTTACGAGCCAGCGTTCTATTTTGGTGGGCAAAGAACTCATATAAAGAAGAGAATAATTATTAATAAATAACTTATATATTTAATAACATGTCAAGTTCAAAGCTAACCGTACGTTGACTATGATATTGAGCCGACAAATTTTTAGAAGATGACGTCACCACTTGTGGTGCCTCAACTTGTAGCTTACGCAATTCAATATTTATGTCTAAATTTTAATCCAATCCGGCCCATGGGCCTGTATCTTGTGTAGTTGGTCATTGAAGTCCACTACCACTCCGGGAAATGGAGATAATAGTTTCATATAGTTTTTTTTTTGGGTTTTGGTTGGGCCAATTTGACCGGATAGTCTATATTTTTTAGAGGTAAATTTTTGTTGTGCTCAAATCTGATCACTTTTTATCTCACCATTTTGAGTACTTATTTATTGGTGCCCAGATTGTATGTATTAGCTGCAAAGATTTTCCTACAAACATTTTGATTTACCTAACCTAATTTTGATCTCATTCTTCTTGATCTTTTCTGTTCAGTAAGTTCGTTCGATGAATTTTGCATCAGAAAATTTGATTATCAAATTAATATGTAGCAATGTATGGATGTTTATATTCTCGAAACTGCTAAATTGGCCGTCGATTTCTTTTTGTTGAAGTTGCCAATGATTGAACCTGATTTTTTTCTTCGTACCTCCACATTTCTGCTTTGTTATTTGAACCATAACTTGATTCCTTAATTTATATTTTCTTTCTATAATATGTTTTTCCTTGTTAGAGTGACACAGGTAGTTTAAATCAACTTCTAAAAATTAGGAAATTCAGTGTTCAGGTTAAATTGTATTCCATTGGTTTGAAAAACTAATAAAGTTTATCCAAGCGGTAATAAAATATAAAATTTTCGAACATGTCTTTAAATTCTATAAAAACATCATTAAATCAAGATTCATCTGTTAACAAATAACAAAATCAAGGATATAGTTCTATTTTAATTAGATCTGTCATTCAAATATTTAGAAACAAAATAATATTAAATGGTTAATTTTTCTTTTTTCAACTTCAAACTCATTTTGCAGAATAGAGTTAGTTATAAACCTACAAAAACATAAAAGAGTCATCTCTCCGTACATGAGGCATCAAGTCAGCGTGAGTTTGAAAATGAATTTGGGCTTCTTATGGAACATGGGCTAAAACTAGGCAATGGATTTGGTCCGGGCCGGTTTACTTATCAACAAAAAGTGAAGCTCAGATCAGGAGAACATTTTTGGGAGGGGAAGCTTTGGTTTGTCTCGTAGTTATCAACGACGCCAAAATATTATTCGGTTCATAAAGACGACGAGCACAACTTTAGAAGGAACATCAATGATATGATAGAATAGACAAGAATTGATGTGCACAAATAATAATAATTTTTTACGATTAATAATATTTTACTTATAAAAAAACTGTCCTTGATTTTCCAGGTTCGCAGGGGTCACAAATCATAATCTGGGGACCATTGTGGTTATCCCCCAGGTAAGTTTGTGACACGTGTAATTCCTGGTCTTTTCATAAAAGCGAAGGTCAAACTTCATGTTAATAGCATACAAATTAATAGTGTTTAATTTCAGTACCAAGTAATTAAAACTAATAGAAAATATGATTTGAGTTTTTCTTGATCGATGATCATTTTGTAACACTCATTTGATTCATACAGGACTGGGCCACTGACCAATTTATTTTGTTGGCTGCTGTACTGTACAGATGGGGTAGGTAAAAATGTTATTTACGTGTGCAAATTATTTCGAGAATCCATAAAGAACCGATGATTATATAATACAATTATTAGAGAATGAAAATTTTATTTCTTGATTTTATTTCATATAGTTAGATGCATGCAATTTCTACTAATATGACATCCATTAGCGGCTACGTTACGCACAATAAATGCTATGTTCATCTATTAGTGTCAAATATCAACTTCATCCTCGTTATCCCTTTGTTTTAATGTGAAAGTGTTGTCGGTCAGGAATCATGTTTTGTTTGTCTACAAAAGGAGAAGATGACAAACACTCGACTGTTAGACCATTGACTCATTATATTGGCCTCGATTTTACAGTAATACATAGGTAAAATTTTATTAGCTAAAAAGTTGATAATATCTCTAGTTTTAATTAGCATGAAATTTTCATCAATTCGTTAAAACTTAACTTTTTTGATATCAGATATGTATATTTTTGTGATTAATCATGAATTTTATGATCCACATATATACTATAATTTAACTAATAATTTAAATTATTTTTTTATTGTTACAAAATAATTTAATCGAGTGGGGCGGTATCCTCCACTTCTTATTTGCAAAATGACAAGGAAATAAAATTATCTAAAATGATAGTTATTTATTCAAAGCCTCAAAGGAATAGAATTAGAGGTATATCATGCTCTACCGTATTATATCATCGGACAATCGGTCTCATTGTATTAGTGAGTTGCAATACAAAACTTATCTTTGTGCTTTCTGTCTTCATGATATTCTTTACTATTGCGTCCTATACTTTAGGCTATTAAACCCCTTTTCCAAAATAAATATACCTTATTATACTTCAATATATTTTGTTAAGTCTGGTTCATGAACGGGACATTAGATAAGATTTTTAAAATCCAATTCTAATTTAAATTAATTTTTTAATAGTGGATTTTAACTCCTGACAAGAACTTAATGGTTAAAGATTCCTAGTAGTTGTCACGGTCCACTCCCCACTCAAGCGGACGGACTAAAAAAATCGACCTCGCTCGGTCGCAAATCCGAAGGAAAAATAATAAAGTACAAAGAGACGTGGAGAAGAGAGACAGCCCTAAATCGATAATCTAACGGCCCATATCAAGTAACCATCCCAATCCAACGGCTCATATTCAATACCAACAAGGGATGCGGAGACGCGGAGCCGCTCGTGCCCAGAGTTTGGAGCGAGACAAAAATATTCCCCCCTCATCCTGTCTTGTGACCCCTCCGCCAAATCCCACCGTTCATTCCCAAAGTACCTTTTTCGTGAACTGACTCAACCACGGTTACTTAATAACAAACATTTAAATTAACTCGTACCAATTTTCTAAGTATAATTAGATATTTCAGGTTCGAGTATTTAAAACGTAGAAAATGTAAAATTTAATATGTAAAATTTCGATATTATTTATGATATTTTTTTGAGTCTAATTTAAATTAATCAATTTGGTACTTATGACAATACTAGATAATTAACTGAACCACGGTTAAACCCACCCCATCCGCCACCTCTTTATTTCCTCCACTCCCCCCCTTTCCCCCACAAATGCGCATTACCAACTAACTCACTTAGCTCGCTCCCATTAAATCATCGAGAAAAAACGACGCCGTGTCGGGGGGTAGGGATGAGCTGCAACGGGTGCAGGGTATTACGGAAGGGATGCAGCGAGAGTTGCGTACTGAGGTCTTGCCTGCAGTGGATCAAAACCCCGGAGGCGCAGGGCCACGCCACCTTGTTCCTCTCCAAGTTCTTTGGTCGGAGCGATCTCTTGTCCTTTGTCTCCGCCGTCTCGGAGTCCCAACGCCACGGTTAGTGCCACGTCACGCCCACGTTTTTATTGTATTTTTGTTTTTTGTTTTTAAGCTTTGGTTTAATTTGTTTGGGCTCTATGCACACAGTCATTTCCACGTCATATTCTACACGTGTCTGCTTTTTACAGGTTCCTTACAAATCCATCTGAACCGTACTTTTTTCTTTATAAAAATTAAAGAATCTATGACGAAAATATTAGATTATGTTTTTTTGGTGAAAAATTAAGAAAATTAATTGGGATTTATATATTCTCGTACTACACCAAGTCATTTATAATAATCAGTATGTTATTAATATTTAATACCTATCATTATTATTAAAATTGAAAATTTTCCGAAATACATAAAACATAAACAGGATTAGCACAAGATTATATACGAACATGTGGCACTTGTTCGAAATTGATCTTATGTGCTATATATATTAATTAACCGTGGTAGTTTTTGGGTTAAAATAATTACAGCTTTGTTCCAATCGCTACTCTACGAGGCGTGTGGGAGGACGGTCAACCCGGTCAACGGGGCACTAGGGCTGTTGGCCGGCGGGAACTGGCAAGTGTGCCAGGAGGCCGTCGAGATGGTACTCGCCGGCGGGACACCGCGGCCGATATCGTTGGTCCTCGACAAGCAACAGAAGTTCACCGGAACCAAGCATCATCGCGACATGCCCTTGTCGGCGGAGAACTTCGCTTGGCTCCAAACGGGCCCGTTCCTTAACGCCGGAGGCAAGCAGCCGTCCGACTTGAGCCTGTCGCTCGCGCCGGGTAACGGAGGCGGGAAGCGGTCGAGGGAGGCTTCCGCGTCGTCGTTCTGTGGCGGCGATGACGTGTCGGAGATGACAAGCCTTGGGAGTGGCGGCGGAGGCGGTAATAATGGTCGAAAGAGACTCCTTAATCTCTTCGTTTAGTGCTTTTTTTTTTGTTATTTTATTTTTAATTTTAATTTTAATTTTGAAGCGGATAAATGTAAGTCGGAGAGGGGATATCCCTGTGATCCGGTCTAGCGAGTTTTGGGTTTAGGGTTGTCCAATGGCAAATTTCCAGGGAAGCTTCCTAATATTGGCTCTTTCCGGTTTCTTTCTAGTTTATATTATAATATACTAGAATGTTGGACAATGTTCCAAAATTTTGCCTATCAAACTTCCCAAATATAGTTGCGGGTTTGGTTTTGACGCGTGTGTAATAAATTTGGGGTGAACTGATATGATCATATTGTACTTATTTTGTTAGGGTTTTTATCGAATACATTAAATTTGAGTTAAAACTCTCTCTCCATTAAAATTTTCACCTATAAATAATAGAATAAGTGTAATGATTTTAAGAGTTAATTTGCTAAATCTGAACTTTTTGGTGTAGGCCTCGACTCCTAATATTTAGTTTGTCCATTACTATTTCATCTGTCCGTTGCTATTTGTTACAAGTGATTAATATTCAAATTTAGTTTTCGGTATAGCTAGCCTAAAAACATGAAGCATACAAAAGATTAATAAGTTCTTTCACAGAGTTGCTATGAGAAACTACCCTTAAAATTGCAAGTATTCCAATTATGTGAACAAAGAGCAAGTGAGCTACTTCTAATTGTCGTGATATTTTCGAATTGCCTAGGGATAAGACGATAAGTAATGTGTTGCCGGTGGATAATTGTGGGGCGAGGAAGTCGGCAAGCTTGTCTGCTCATGGAAAGACTACCGTACAAGACAAACAGCAAGTTGCACCAATTAACTTGGTCGAGTCTAAATTAATAGTAGTGCACTATTGTACTCCCCGTTACGCTTGTTTGCGACGTTGTCGTATTAGTAATAAGCTTCCAATTTCAGGTTTTGTTTTGAACCATATTGTATATTATGTCACTTTGTTAATTACATCTTATTATCCCTTGGCATCTTCATTTAATCATTTTTAATTTGAGTTCGAGTATCTCATCATCATATTCGAAATAAATTTTGTACAAAAATGTTTACCGATATCAAATATTTTAGGTTTAATTTTAACCATCATTCTGAACTCTCACATTTGTGCGACATTAGTCATTTGTCGTTTAATGCACTAACTTATATCAATGCCGGTAAAATTTTCACCTCCCTATTTTAAATAGTAAATAGCAGGTAAATGATTGATTTATTACCTTTTTGGATCATAGTCGCGATTCTTCTCATCCACTGCTAGCTCAAGTGAGGAGGAGATTGTAGTCCATATATGGATAAGTGATGAGATATTGGGTGGATGGTGTGTTAATTAGTATCTAGCATCATTGATTAAGTTGTGGACTAGTTACCAAACCAAGTGATCTTAATTCAATCTGTTATGATTTGCATTTTAGCTTTATGGTTTTTAAAAATATTTGACGATTCACATCAAGGAATTGCGAGTTTCAGTTATTTGCGCTGAAATTGTAATGTGAATAATGGTTCCGTTTATCCTTTATTGTTTCGGCCATTTTTTGAGTAGTTATAGATCGATGTTCATGTTTCCTGAAGTATATATGGTGATTTATTTTTTCGTAATTTTACTCTTGCAAAAACACTTGACTCTTTTTTTTTTGTCTAGTAGATGTATCAGGAGGACTATGTTTTGACGCATGTTATCCATTCATGCTAGCTGGCAGCTATGACACTCGACTAAATGTTGAAAGGGGTTGGAGGGATATGTCAGATCAAGATCGAGATTGTAAGAACATATTATTAGAGTTATATATAAATAACTCCAAAATTGATCATAAAAAGCAAGAGTTGTTACGCAGTTGTTATGAAGACTGTGGTGTGCCCTTTTTTTTAAGCCGCCCATCTAGACCAATGTCAAGCTTTATTCTCCAAAGATATATAATGCTCATCAAAGATATATAGAAGTCCAACCTTTGGAATGAATTGGATGGATTTTGACCTTTGGCTCTCCCTCTGGCCAAAACAAAATCTTTTATAATCAAAGGTCGTTTTATGTTATCTACTTTTCAAACAGACCAATAGGGATGGAAGATTGTTTGAGAATCGTATTCTGTTTGACTTCAACCCCAACTAGATTATCAAATATTAATTATGTACTGCCTATTTTTAATTTATTATCATTAAATTTTACATCAAATATAAACTTACTGTTTAACACGATGTGAACAAATGCTCCAATTTTTCTATTAAGGCCAACCTTGTATGAAGAAACTGTTAACCATACACTGATGACCTTTTCATTCGCCACTATTGAATCAATAAGATGGACTTTCATCCACGTTCGGATTCGAGTTGGTCTTGCAATTGATCCGACGATGCATGTTTCTTAGCATTTAAGGCAAAAAAAACGTAGCCGAAGTAGAAATCGTCGGTGCCATTGGCGGAGTACAAAATTCCGAGAGGGCGGGCAAGGAATGGTGCGTAGCACGTCAGCTTGGTGTCTCTTTTATGTTAAAGCCCTCCTCCGTTGGAAGTGGGATCAACGGCATCAACCCCACAATGATTTTTATTTTCTTCTTTGTTCTTTTGGCCATTAAAAAGGAGGGCTACTAGTTGCCTAGTGTACTTGAAAAGGACATAACTAATATTTACACGCCTCGCCGCGTCCATTGGAATATTATCAGTGCCAATATGCTGTGGATCCAGCACCATACCACATTGCCTTCGCATTCCTTCTTTCTTTTATCCAGAGGAATCGTATTGTTTTGACTATATCACTTGGTTTAGTAAATATTCGAATATCTTGTTAGTTCGACAAAAACAAAAAAACAAATTATAATTATGCGAAACTATACAAAATTTCTATCCGGGTGGAGGAGGTGATTTACCATATAAGTTTTTAATGGGTGTCATTCATCATGTTTTGCAATTATAGAGTCATGTTGTCAATAAGTGTCAAATTTCAAATATTTTTTTAAAGATAAATTATTTACGAAAAAATTATACTTTGTCCGAATTTGAACTTTGGGACTCCATCAAATTATGTAGTTTGTGTTGTTAGACTAAAATATCATTGACAAACAATTGACCATTTCTCAAATCGTGTGTGTCATCCTTACACAAGAACCATGCTAATCGAATTTTCTTGTTCCAATTTTATCATATATTCTCGAAACGACAATTGTTCCAAGTGACCTAATTACCATTCAATAATCTGGTAATAGTAATAGTCTTGTTTCTTTTGCAATCGGCACCAAATATACGCACACAAGATACCGCAACTTTTTTGACAAGTTCTAACCCTAAACCTTCGGCCCCCGGTTGGTAGGTTCCTCCTTGTAGTGGCTGCGTGGGCCTTGTGATGAAAAAGATGAAGACCAAATCCAAGGCACACAGTATGAGAGTCAGAGGAAGGGACATTCTTTGTAAGAGGAGGAATAATAAATAAAGAGACTACTTGGCATAATAAAGATAAGCTTCGAGAATATGGAGGATTTTCACTCAATTTATTTTGTGGTCCAAATATTTCTAGCTGAGATCCAGAAAGTGGCAAGCCTGATCGAAAGGTGAGAGATTCGGATGACAGTTTGTGTAATTCCCACGAGCTGATGCGGATCTAATCATGATCGCGGGTTGCGTAGATTTTGTACTATTTCGAATCTTGAACCTGGATGGTGACTGAAATTTCGAGATTTCACCGCAATTTTTTACTATTTCCTATGAAAAGATAATCATAAATTTCCGATATAAGCGCTATTTAAAAGAAAAGGAAGTTTTAGACGCAAATTATATAGAACTTAACGTGGATTGCTTGCTAGTTACTTAGCCCATCCGAACACTGACTTCAAGCCCGGTTTAACTAAAATTCTGTCCACCAAGCCCAGAAGTGTTCAGAGAACTGAGAACACAATCCAACGCAAGAAACAACTAACGCCTATGTCTTTGCTTGGGTCAACTCCACGTAAAATATGGAGTGAATTTGTTTATGCGCATATATTTTTGTATAGAAATTTTTTGGACATTTAAATAGTTTTATTCAGTTTATTGAAATGATTTTGTTCATTTATAATAGATAATTTTCTTTTGTATATTTTAATAGTTTCACATAGATAATTGGAATATGTATATTTTAATAATTATACTCAAATGATCGTGAATGTAAACATTCAAATAATTCGCTTATGTACGTTAAAATAGTTTATGCAAATGATTTGATCAAATATATTAGAATAATTTGTTTATGTATAAACAAATGATTCGAATTGTTAAGATAATATGATTCTATTCAAATCTAGTCCCCATAAAATGATTTACTTCGACATCATGAAGAAATTCTTTCCAGGGAAGAGGCACTGTGGGCTCAAAGATCACGAGTGGATTGGCTTCAAGACGGTGATCGAAATACAAAATTTTTCCATCAGAAGGTTAAGCATCGCGGATTTCGAAACCAAATTGTCCAGCTGGAGGGACAGGATAGACAGTTGATTCGCGGTTGACCTGCTTTGGAAAAAGAATTTCGTTCTTATTATACTAATCTTTTTACCTCTGAAGCTGATGTGCAGGTGGATGCTGTTACTAATCTTATAGACGTGCGAGTGACAAAGGAAATGAATCAACAGCTTGAGACACCTTATACAAAAGAGGAGGTTTTTGACGCTCTCAATACTATGAGTCCTTTGAAATCTCCAGGACCGGATGGATTCTACCTCTCTTTTTCCAGAAGCACTGGGCCACTGTGGGTCCTTCGGCTGACGTTATTCTTATGGAGGAAGGCGGCCATCTTTCTTCAGCCCTCTCAGGAGTTTTCTATTGCAGATGCATGTACAGAGATATTTGCTATTCAAGACTTTGACGAGAGAGGCCGCCGTGCTTCCTGGCTGTGGGGTATTTGGAAAGTGCGGAATGAGATCGTTTTTAATAATAAAACTTTGATGAAGCACTTGTCATTTTGGATTCTGTTTACAGGGTATGGTTAGACTACATTGCAGCTAACCAGAAGACTCCTACGGAAAGAATGAACATGTCCTCTGTATGGAGGTCCCCTGAATCAGGGTGGTTTAAGGTTAACTCGGACGCTGGAACCAATGCTTCAGGAGCGGCTCAAGTAGGAGCCTTGGTGCGCGATGAATTCGGAAACTTTATTGCATGCTTCGTTCGACGTTTCGAGAACCCTATTCACCCGACGTTATTAGAAGATCGTGGCATACTCATTGGTATAGAACTTGCTTCGGTTCTTGGCCTCAAGTATGTGTGCTTTGAATCCGATTGTCTTCCTGTTGTACAGGCTCTTAATAGACAGGAACAAGATCGTAGCGACCTTGCTTTGCTGATCGCGGATTGTAAAGTGGCGGTGCAAGGATTCGATGGTGTCTCCTTTGTCTTCACGCGACGTAACGGCAATAAAGCTGCTCACGCACTGACAAAACTTCAACTGGAAAGTGAGATGTGTTTTCAGTTTTTCTCCTTTCCTCCACCAATTTTGACAGGGTTATTGGAGGAGGAGCGTCCTTTGGCTACTTAAAGCTGATCGTCTCAAGCCTGGTGATGGTCTATATTTTGCTTTCTGGATGGAGGCATTGTTTGGTTGGTCGCTGGAGGATTGGATCGGTCTCCTAGTAGCTTTGTAGTTGGGGTTTTAGGGGTTTATGGTTCGTTTTAATGCTTTAATGTTCTCTTTTCTTGGGTTTTGTTCTTGGGGTCAAATTATGACACTTATTCTCGCAGTGTTATCGCTAGAGCGATTTATCCGCGATGCACTCTTTTCCTACTCCGGGTTTCTCCTGTGGGGGCAGATTTACCGGGTAGGTTTTTAACGAGGCCGGCGGCTGCAACTTCGTTTCTACGAAGGGGGTGTCATATGTTGAAGGGTAGTCTTCTTAGTCTGTGCTCTTGTGTTTTCTTCTTCTATTTGTGAGCCTTCATGGTCGTTCGATATCTCGGTTGTAACTCTTATTCTTTGATTAATGAAGTGATTATTCCCCGAAAAAAAAAAGATAAGTTATAACTATTTTTAAGTGTTAAATAAAGGGCATATTGTATTTAATAAGATAATAATTTATATTGCTAACTCTCTCTTTTGAATGACACACAATCTAAACACGACTCGTGTAAATCTTTGTCGCCGAAATTTTTCTTAGTGGAACAACACCAAAATACAAAGAGCATAAATCACGCAGAGACATTGGACCACTGATATGACACCAGGAAAGAACAGCATTAAGAACCGTGGACGAAAAAACTTAAGCATATTTACATTTGCTACGATCTACCTATAGAGCTATGCCTATACAATCTCGTGGGAAAACATTAAAAATTGAGGACTTTTCTGTGCAACCTCAACATACGGAACTTGTATCCAACCAGCCAAACGAGCGATCTTCTCCAACCGTTGATTTCGTATAAGTACTCAGGTCGTCGAGTCCAATGAAAGAATATTTGATTTCTGTTAGCGTTTAGGGAAAGACGGTCAAGTAGCATCGGCCTCATGCTTCTGTTATCAACTCCACAGGCGCACGTTTTAGTTGTAAAAGATGAGTTCTCACACTATGTTCCTTGACCTGCAGATGGAAATGAAACATTTTTCTGAGAACCGCGGTACATTGAACGAAGGCAAGAAACAAACGTGCGACAAATCATCGAGAATGGTAATTCAATTGGGATTCAACTTTCAAGTTCAGTTTCTTATGGACAAAACAATTAAGCGAAAGAGTACCTGCATGGAGGATAATGCTGATAAGAGATCCCTGCACTGGTCAAGTGAAGCACGCCCCTTGGCAGCTACATTGACAAGTTCAGCCACTGCAGAGTTCGCCAGCCCAACCTATGCAGATTGCAAAAATTGCATTAGGGCAGACCACGAATGGACAACAAATGATGAATGATATGCTCTCCATCAGGTTTAACCAAATCCATACACAAGAGGGTGTCTCCGAATATGATGTTCCACACGGGCATGATTCTAAATATGTAATCTTTCATAAAACATGCAAGAACCCAATCTTCTCTCATGAGATGAAGCCAGTGGTTAGGGGGGAATGGGGGATGTGGGCTACCTTTTCTCGCAACAGGCAAATTGAAGGTGCCATTGCATGCATGACATCAACTGCAGAACAGATAGCATCCTTCACGTTTTGGACATCAGCCTGTCAATGTGACAATGAAATGAAAAATTACTAGAGAAAGACCAAATGCCCAGACAATCTGTGTAACATGAAAATTTTGTACCGACCCTTGCACCGCCGATGACAGGAAGACGAAGGGTGCTTGCCCGCAAAGCTTCAACAGCCCCAGATAAAGAGCGAGAGTAGTCCTCCTCCACCAGTGCCAACTCATCCAAGTACACCAACTGCATTCACCCATTTGCTCAGATGAAGATGCAAAACAACTTATGTCTAGAAGAGTCTCCATGGATAGTGAAAAAGGTACTTGCCTGCCCTTTGAGAATGGAAACTAACATCATGTTTAGCCTCAACCGTTGCAACTCAATTTTTTTTGTTTTGACAGATTCACGCAGCCTTGACGTTGTTCTGTGAGCATTACATAAGTTTTCCTGGTAGAAGTGAAGAAGCTTAGGCAAAGAAGTAAAAAAGCATGAAAAGTCCATATCATGGACCCACCACTACAGAGCAATGTTTTCCTCGTAGAAGTGAAGAAGCTTAGGCAAAGAAGTAAAAGGCGCGAAAAGTCCATATCATAAACCCACCACTATAGAGCAATGATTACAAACACATAATATGAAATTTAAAAAGAAGACGATAATTAAGCAATATGAGGAGGAACAATTCATTTCATAAAGAAAAAAGGCTGCAGAACATGGAAGCCAAAATAATGGACAAACATCTTCAAGATGAGCTAGCAGGCCATGAACAAAAGATTGGACAAAGCTACAGACTACATTGACTTAACATACTGCATAATCAAGAAGCATCCCAACATTCTTGAGGTATTCACTTAAGATAAATTGGCCTATGG
Organism: Hypericum perforatum; assembly: GCA_012979155.1. NCBI lineage: Eukaryota > Viridiplantae > Streptophyta > Magnoliopsida > Malpighiales > Hypericaceae > Hypericum > Hypericum perforatum. The sequence goes on along the minus strand of SOPF01029094.1, from coordinate 36,093 downwards.
CAATAACAACAATCAGGTTGAGCCAATTAATAATTGCATAATGAAAGACACTAGGAAATTGCTTCTTTTGCGAGTCTGCGACTGGACTAATCAACGTTCTAATTTATACCAATTTCAGTTGTATGATAAGATGCTAAATGCCATAAGGAAGACTTTTCTAGGATATGGAGTTGACTAGCAAAAGCATGTAAATGTCATCTACAGGATGTATGCATGCCCATACATACTTTTCCTGACAGTTAGCAGTGGAAGATGATCCTACCAACTCATAAACTACACAGAAAATGTGATAATATGCAGTGGGAAAAAGGTCACCTCTTCTACTCTTAGGAAATCACTATTGATAACTCATGTGCTAAAACCACTAAAATAAACATTTGCCATCAATACAAAAAAATAATTTATGTGATCCTAAAAAGGAACTGCTTTAGCACCAAGTGAAATTCCACCCACATTTAACAGTTTATACGATCAGACATATGGTCTAATAACACTCCTCCAAAGTTATAAATACAGTTCATAAGAATAATTACTCACTTCACTTGGGTATCAGTTACAGGAAACCGTACCTCTGCATCCAGCCTTTGGACAGAAAACGCAGCATCAGCTCTGGCATTGACAAAACGCCATTGCAACAAACGATTATACAGGATCCTCAGTTGATGCACCTCCTCGATCTTGTTCTCGCCAATCTTCCCTCTCCTAACATCAACAGCAAAACTCAAAATGGAAGGCATGCTATTGCTCGAGTGGCTCAAACCACTGCTCACTCCATTCCTGACCCTGGAAGGACTAATTCCCCGCATAGCTGATGAAAGAGCAGCTGGTGAAGCCGCCGCACCGAATTTGCTAGGGGATGAAGGCCGTGGACGAATCGGAGACAATTGACCCCTCACATTAGCAACTCCTCGAGGGGAACATGTTGGACTTTCAGAGCCAAACTTGTTAGAAAGTGCAAGCTTGGCTGGGACAGGGCCTCTCATTCCAACAGTGCCAGCTCTGGATCCTGGAGACCCAGGCCGGTCAGGGTGACGCCACAGCCTGCTATTTGTCTCTTGCAAGAACCTTGCGGGGACCACAAGTGAACGCACCCGTCGCTGCCCTGCACCACCAGCATTACTGCCACTACCTTCCGAGGACACACTGTCAGTATCCGAGAACACCCGAGCCTCACCCCTCACACTGCTCACCACTTCATTGGTCTTCTCCGGACCAATGCCAATAGATTCTGAGCTCAACCTGCCGTCAACCGATGACAACAACGGCCTGACAACGCTAGGGTTTATTCCCGACAATCCAACCATTCGCCTCCGATCATCCCCAAAATCCACACTCCTACTAACCGAATCTGCCGCCTGAGGCGTCTGGCGCAACCTCCCAGGCCACCTCTGATGCTGCTCGACCGATGTTGGCAGCCTCGAATTCACCCCGTGATCCGGTGCTCCTCTACTCGGCGTCGGGGTGGTGGCTCTCCTGGCCCTAATCGGGGAAGGGGAAGGAGAGGGAGAAGGATTCTTCTTCGCTTTACTCACCTGGTAAGAAAATGACTCCCCCTGAAATGACACCGAAAGGCTCCTTGAAGAACTAACCAGCATCCTCTGCGCGTTGGACACCTCGCCGGAGCTCCGGATCCTCGAATCCAAGGAATCCGGCCTCGAAGGGGTGACCGGTCGTCTCCGCTCCGCCGACTGTGACCGCTTCACAACCGAGGAGGGAGCGGACACCGTAGAGCGCACGGGCGTCATCGACCCTATCGAACGGGGTACCGACGGCGACGCGCACCGTTTTGAGGATGTAGTGGAGGAAGGCGTGGTAGAACCGGCAGAGGAAGAAGAAGAAGAAGAAGACGAAAGGAAGCGGGAAGTGACTTCACGAGCCTTCGGACGGCGATGAGGAGGAGGAGCCGCATTGCTGCTCTTGTTGTTGTTGTTGTCGGAGTCGGAGGGAAGAAGAGGCGGCCTCGGCCTCGCGCGGCTCGGCGTTGTCCTATTCGCTGTCGTTTTGGAGCTCAACGTCGTCGCCGGAGAAGCGGAAGATGACACCGCAACTACCATTGTCTCATCTCTCCCTCCAAGATTCAAAGAATTTCAGTTACACCAAACCGTAAAACCCTAATTCCTCCTCACTCGAGCTTGTTATTAGCGGTAACCGCTAATTGTAGAGAGAGAGAAAAAAAGAAATAGAGGAGAATTAATTAAATGGAAAGAGTAGGATTTAAGTAAAGAGGAAGTCGTCGAGGTAGTCTGTTAAGGGAGGAAGGAATTCCGCCGGGAAAAAGTGACGGTTACCGTTAGCCGGCGGCGGGAGAGGAAGAGGAGGATTGCCTAGGGGTGTGGGAGTGGGCGAGATTTAGGAGCATAAATGTCGTACTACGATACTAGGAGCAGTTTTTGTGAGGGAAAAAAAAGAGAGGGGATTCTACTTAATTATTAATTTATAAGAATAAATTATAACGTAATTATTATTAACATTTTTGTTATTTAAAATTTTATTTTGTCATTTTTATTCTTAAAAAAAATTATGATCCAAAAATATACCAGATTCTTAAAGTAATTTACCCGGAAAGTAATATCCTTGGCTCCGTATTTGCGTAAACTAAAATACATAGTGCACAATGGGGATCGGCCCAGGCGCAGGGGGTGGTAGGTGAGGGACAGTCGTGGGCGTGGGAGAGGGGGCGGACGCGTGGAAGCGCGTGGGTAGAGGGAGGGCGTGTTCGGGAGAGTGGTGGGATACGGATGGATGAATCTTCGGAGAGACGTTACGCAAACGACAGAGTGGGGATGTGGGGATGGATTTTAATTGTGAGGGTTAGGGGGGGAAATTAGAGGGAACAGTGGATGAGGATTGGGACAAATTAGCCGTTTGGAATTTTTTTAATTCTCTTTTTTTGGTCTACTACGCTTTTCCCCCACGCTTAGACCCTCAATAATTAAATGGTCGGGCTAATTAATAACGTATTCTGTTTTTTCTCCATAAGCTATTTGATATTTATAGGTTGTGGATTTTTTTATAAGAAGATTTGTATTTACGCAATAATATAGCTAATATTTGAACCCTTGACTTTCTATATATTGGGTTACGAATTTGTTGACTATGTATTCTGAATTTATTCAGCTTATAATAATGATTTTAGATAATGATAAAACTTCTTTGTTAAATAATCTACTAGTTTAGACTGAAGACTAGGTGTTGAACTCGAAAGACTTATCAAGGACGCAAAAGTGAACTCATCGTCGTGTTATCGACGATAAAATTTTTTTGTGTAATTTGTTTCCAATGGTTATTTAGTGCATCAAAGCTTCGAAGAAGTCGTGGCCGCGGTAAGGCCTTATTCCAACATATAATATAATGTTAAAAAAAGGAGCAAGTTGATATAGTGTATTTTTTTAAATTTATTCGGTAGTCAAATGTTTAATAAGTACATTACTGGAAATTTCAATCTTGACGAATACAAACTCTTATTTTATATGTTTATACTTATTGAATGACATTCAAAATTCATAACTAATGATGACATTGTTATAGTTTAATCGAGAATTTTCGAGTTTGTACTATTAAGAATATAAAAATATTAGTAAACTTTTTCTATTTTAAATGTTTTATCTAGTTTGAATTTAAACTAATTGTCACAATATTGGAATACTTATGATATATAGAGAGAGAGAGAGAGAGAAAAAAACAGGCGGCCAAGAAAATAAATCTCTACAGATAACAATATCGCATGATTGCTTAAGCCAAGTGATCGTGATCGTGATCGTGATCATGATCATGACCTAGGATTGCTTTACTAATAATCGAAGATATCCCAAAGTCTGGTGACGATTATCATATCCTAATCTTCCATTTGAGTTTTTGTAACTCAAAGATGTCTTTAAGTTAAACTGAAGTCCTGATAAAGTCCATTCACTTTAGCAGTAATTCAGTTAACCTAACATAATTTATTTAAAACAAACCAATCAGCCAACTCGTGTCCAGATAAAAGTATTGCTTAATCTATTTGCATGTCCCTTGAAAGTTAAGTTATGTTTAAGAGGTAGAGTGATGGGATGAACAAATCTAATCGGGTAATTCTATTAGCTTAGTTCAAATCATCAAGAGTGTAACAAAGTCATATATTTATTGAGACAGTTTTGTTATATTTCCAAAATTTACACTTTAGTCTCTTTTGAATGTCATGATATTGAAAAGTTACCTAATATATTTGTAAGAGAATGTACTATCGATTCAACTAGACCGACAGAGTTGATCCTTTCAATTGAACTTGTTCACCACAAACAATTGGAGTGATGGAAAATCACAAATTATATAGACAAGCTCAAGTCTTTGTCATGTTTGTTTTTTGTTGAAAATCTCTCTCTTTTCAATTAAAAAACAGAAAATGCGGGTGATATTTTCTGAAACATATTTTCTCTTGTTACGAAAACTAATTAACTATTGCGGGAAACAAGCTCCCACAAAAATATGAAAAGCCCTTTCCTTGAACTATGTTCCAGCCAAAACTGGATGAAAATATTTCCGGGCAACACAAAAATAGATATTTTGTTTCTTCTCAATTTTGCTACTAGGCGATTGACGTATCACACTTTAAACAAAATGCTGGACATGACATATCAACACAGCTTATAAACTGATTGGGACTGATGTCTCGCTTCTCCCACATTTATTTTTTATTTTATATTCTCTATTTTCAGTTTCTTGTAGCTTATATTTATATTTAGTTTTGTATTTTATCATAGGATCATAGTATAACTAATTAGCAATAGCGATTATTAATGTATAATATATATATATATATATTATTCATATATAATTTCTTGAAACGATTAGTTGAACTAGTGTGGACACAATCATAAACCTATGCCCAATTGACATTATAATTTCTTGCACTAGCCGCCCTAATTATTAATCACGGTCGGAACTAGAGATGTCGATTCTCGATGGACATAATCACGGTACCAAGATGAGTAGGAATCAATTGGTCAACCACTTAAGCATTTTGTTTGGTAGGAATGTGATTTAGAAATTATTTTAATGTACCACCACTGAAGTTGGTTTTATAGTTATGAAATTTGTAATTTACAATTACATTAATTAATTCCCACACACCAGATAACAAAAGATGATACCTGTACTAAAAATTATATTTGTGATTCATGGACGATCACCAAACGTGCTTCGCTGCAAAGCGGGAGTCCCACATCGAATTGGTGACACAAAATTAGAGAACAGCCTATACGACGAGAAATTATTGGTAGATTTGCATGCCTATTATTTGCACTTGACAACAATAGTCGCAACGGAACGAACCAAAGGTTGGACCATATGTTACTATTATGCATGTAAAACATACATAATAATAATATATATGGTCCTATTTCAAGAACTATCAGAAATACAACGTCCTTCTCTCGCATGTGGAGGCCTGAGGTACACATCGCTCTCCAGATTTTGAAAGCTCGAGATGGATGCATTTATGATATTTATCAGAAAAACCAAAAAAAATTGTGCATAGATGGTCATAAATAGAAAACTAAGTGAATTGTAGATTACATACTGATAATTTTCTTATAAATTATATTGATAGTGATAACTAGTAATATCAACTTATAAGATAATTATTTTAGTTTTAACCTAGAGGTTTCAAAATTGAAAGGAAAGTGGTAGCTGCAGCTAATGAGGCTAAGAAGGCAAGGTGAAGGTGAAAACCAGGAGTCCTGGTTTTTTTCCATCTTGTAATTAATTTGGATATATAAAAAAAACTTTTTTTTACTTATAAGCTGATTAGTAAAAATAAACGGTCGTCTCTTTCTAGTTTGCTCGGTCCCATGTCGTCCGTTGCTTTTCCCGGGTCCCACTAAATGAATCTCTCTCATTGCTTAGCCTCTCTCTTTTTTTTTATTTTCCCTTCTCTTTTCCACGGCTCACGGGCCCCCACTCTTATTTCTAAGCGGTTGCACATGCATGGTCGTCTTCAACTTTTGAGATTGTATTTCATTATATTTTCTCCCAAACATGTCGTTGTTGGATGACCGAACCATACCTATTTTCTTTTGACTCCAACATCAACAGTATTAATTTTGGTAAGGAGATACAATTTGAACTACTTAATAGAGTAAGTAGAACCATGAAAAATATTATGCTAGGTACTAGGTTTGAATCTATTAGAATTAGATTGAGAAGCATTTTCAGGTTTTTCATTTAAAAGACATACATTGGTGCATAATATATTTACAGTACCCAACATGACATATAGTTGTGCGTCATGAGACATATAATTGATTCTCATAGTACAACGATAGCAAATTACAAAAAAGCCCAAACATAATCGTGATATTACAAAATGCTATCACTTACGTGGGCAAAACATTTTCAAGTTGTCTAAACTATGCAATTAGGAGCCCATTAGCATTAAATCCGGTTCCCAAAAAAATAGAGAAGCCAAATGACTTAAGCAACAGCTGCGGATGTGATTGGTTTAAGAGTAACTAAACCTTATCATATAAAGTTAAGTACTCCCCACGTTAAAAGTTGGCGAGTTTTCCCTTTTCCCATATGCCTTAATTCGGTCCCCCATTGCTTTAACATGCTTATGAGTTATGACAGATCCTTCCACTAACCAGAAGCCCGAAATAAAGCAAGAGAGCGTACAACAACATTGTAGGGACTTGGACAGATAGCTGGGCTTCCTTTTCGGGATTCCAAATGGTGATGTGGGTTAGTGTTGAAGAATGAAGTGTAATGGTACATTCGGGAGGTTGATATGTCGCTCGGGGATGTCCGAAAATTAACTAGCTAAAAAATAAGTAAGTCGGAGCAAGAGAACAAGAAATGGAAAAAAATGAGCTGAAAAGGTCAGCGGTTGCTGGCTTCCTGCACTCGCTTGGGGCATTCGGGAGAGTCTTCTACTTTGCTTCCTGTTACTCTCTATATAAACACTGTGCATCATTCATTGAGTTGTATTTCCATTTTAAAAAACGTTAGAGCTCATATCTCACTCTTGTGCATATTTTTGAGTTTCGATTGTAAAAATCCATTACAATTAGCTGCATTTGTTCCAAAGTAAATGAGAATTTATGAATTGGCTGCCAGATATGTGCGGTGGTTAAGTTAACTCCAAGAATAAAAGAGTTGCTTATTTGTCCGATTCGATTTTGATTAACTTGGTGAGAAATATCGTTCTTTGATGTTATTGGTTTAGAGATCCTCATGATCATCACTCTAAAGAATGGAATACAAGAATTTAAGGTTAGGACTCAATTATAGTCGTAGGGCCATCAGAGTTGGCACCCATCACTGCCGGTTCTCTTTCATTATTTCTGCAAGTTTCCTGGTACTTTGTCCCTCGTTATTTGTTCAAAGACGAAACTTAATCAATATCAAATTCGATTTTTTTTCCCCAAAATAATCTGGAATTCAACTCTTGTGATGTTCGGGGATGTGATAGTCAGAAATGACAACCACGAGGAAGTCGCAGGAACTGAAAACTGATGGCACTTACCGATATACGGAGTAAAATAAAAAAAAAGTAACATTTTCGCAATCGTATCTAAGACTAGAGTACGGTTGGCCTTGCGAATAAATGTTTTTTTCTCTGACAAGTTAGAGAGTAGCTTCTGAGGAACCCATCAACAAAAAGACAAAAGTTTCATGTCACATTTCTCTGAGACAAAAGAAAAACTATTAGAACAGATCCGGAGACACCGAACCGAGTTGAATCTGTCTGGACCCTGTTGGATATTCTGGTTTATTTCCACAATAATCCACACAGAAACAAAGTTGAAGACATATTGACGACAGGCAGACGAACCGTAAGAATTATGAAGTTAAAACATCGCCGGGTAATTAACCAGTGATAGATAGATGATTATCGGCTACAAAGTATCAATTTATCCATTTATCTAAACTTGTCCTGTGTACCAAAGGGAATCTTACAACAACGAAGCTTAAAAGTTAACGAGCCAGGAATATTTGCAGACTACGGTAGTGGGAATTATATATAAGTTACCATCACCTAACATAAGGTTTTGATTGGTTAAAAGTACACCAGATTAGATGCTAATGAACATCATAAGAAAAATTACAAGGGGATAGATGATTAGCTGTATGTAAGAGCAAACCTAGGTAGCTAGCTACTCGGTACAACATATGCAGACTCGAAGTAGCTGCAGTTTTTATTTACTAGCATACCCATTTATGAGAAATGGAGCTAATCTGATCCGCTGATCTTGTCGTGACCGGCGCTCGGAGGAGGAGGCGGAGGCGGTTTCGCAATGTATGGATTCAGAGGAGTTCCATGCTGGATAGGTCCGTGCTTTACCGCTGATGAACTTGGAACCGGATCGATTTTTCCATAATCTTCAAGATGAACAACCCTCCGGTCATCAAAATTGTCACCGATGCTTGGATTGCCTCTGCTCTGCTGCAAAATCAACAATCCCATCAGGAAAATGGCAAGCCCTAAACTTAGAACAAATGGTTAACCATTTACCTTGAGCTTTCTTCCTGTTGCCATTGCTCCGACCGAATTGCTGGAATCAGTAAACGTGTCTACAAAAATGACATTGTGATCATGATCAGGGCAGCATTGTATTTTCACATACCAAACAAAATTTTCCATATCCAACATTAAAAAAAGTGAATTTTCAACACGCCTTTTCAAACAATACCCATCGAACCGAAGATTGCTATGAAATGAGGTCATGCGAGACTGCAAACACAACTGCTGATACAAACTATGATCGAGCCCGCTCCTATACTATATTAAGAATTGTTACATCCTACCCAAAACATTAAGAATTTGGAATGGGTAGGTGGTTATTTTATACTTATAAACAAGCATTTTAATCTTGATCTTGCACTAAGCAATAAGAGCTTCTCAATACAAATTAGCGTAACTTCAGATTCCCAATTATCATTTTCATTTTATAGTGAACTCTTATCAGCCAATTTCAATCCTCAAACTAACCAGTTGAAAAATCATTAATATTGCATTTTTCCCCTTCCAAACGACAGAAGTTATTTAGGACAATGTCACTTAACTCACTACCATCTAATTCGTACAAAACCAAGATAGACAGCTAAAGGAATGCCATTAATTACACGCTTGCTTACGACCTACTCTCCGTACTAAATTGACCACGCCCACGTAGCAAGTAAACAGTACCTTTCTTTAAACGTGTCCTTCTCTTCAAGGCAAAATAAACAGAAATGATAAAAGACTTCAAAAAATTAAATTCCTAAAAATAAGACTGGGCTGTGACTATGACATAAGTATTTTCACCAAAAATATGAGAAAAGGAAGTGAAGAAGAAGAATCCATTACATACCAGAAGTTGAAGGACCAGTTGGAGATACGACCAACAACACAAAAGCTGTCCCAAGCAGCAACCACAAAACCCAAATCCCAGGTCCCGTCATAACTCAGCAAAAAAACCAAGATAATAAAAATTTAAATTATACTGTTTTTTTTTTCCTCTCCTATTTATAGCAGAATTGTACGAAGAGATGGAAGGAGTTGGGTTTCGTCACTCGAAATTATTGTAGTACACATCAAGAGTGACCCGGAAATCCTGTGAGCTTGGGGATAAGGGAAGGATGAGGAGAAGGAAGATGTTGACGGTAGCTGGCTGGCTGGCTCTTCGTGTATTAGGAATGAGAGCCCATGTCTAGTGAATGAATATTTTTTATTTTATTATTAAGCTTTTCCATTTGCATGGGAATTAAATGGTGGCAAGTGAAAATTTAAAAATGGGAAGCCGAGGAATGGCAGGTATTCTGTGTCTTGCAGTTTTCTCAGCGGTGCAGGCTACCGAAGGAGTAAATTCGGGTCTTCGTGGTCAGGTTGGAAAATCGAGGACGTAATTGGGCAAGAAAAATGTAATTAATAGTATATTAATTATAATTATAACTTATAAGTAACACAATTAAGCGAGTACACTGTTCACAAAATTGTTCTAGCGTGGATCAATTTTGAACAGTACACTGTTCAAACTGGCAATTGTATATCGTAACTACGGACGCTTAGCAAGTATACACTTTAACTCAATTTCAAGTTCTAAAATTATTTGAAATATATCAATATCAAATATTCGGTGAAAAAAATGATTTTCTCTTTTTCTCAAAATTGAATTATCCATCTGATTATCTGCACTAATTTATCAGTATATACAATTCATTAACTGCTGAGCTTTCACGGTGGTCGAGGCAATTCAATGCAAACATTAACGTTTATGAGCACGAAACCCAGAAAGTGAAATTGAAGACAGAAACAAACAGTGCAAGGCTTGAAGTTAAGGCACGTCGCTTGCTGCTATTTAATTCTTAGCTCCTCTGACAGGCTTTCAAATTGTTTGTTTTCTCGTTTGTCATGTTCCCTTTCAAATCCTGATGCAAATTGTTTACAACCACTTCTCTCTTAATGCAAATTGTAAATTTGACCTTTATCCTCGGGTGATTATTTAAATATAAACCTTGATGAGTCTTTTGGAAGGTTGAACCTTGGATAGACCTGAATTCCACGAGACTTTTTGAAGGGTAAATTTTAAAATCAAATAAACAGTCAAGAGCAAACCAATATTGTGGTCATCTCAACCAACATTTACACTTGATGATACAGGATCAAGTAAGTGAACGAGTCGTAGAAGGAAAAGAGATGGAACCCATCAACTCCACGAAAGGAAATGGGCTATCGGAAAACAAGAACTATAGAACTCGAATTCCTGATTTCTTAAAATAATATATTTCGGTAAACAATAAAAGAAAATGGTAAAAACAAAAGCATCAGAACAGGGCAGCAGAAAGCAATTGATAAGATCAGGGCAAGTATCGACTAAAGCCGGCTAGTCAGGCATAAATCGGGTATCAAAGGCAAGAAGACATAATCCATCTCAAAATTAGAATGGCAAAAGGGAACCATACTTACTAGCAAATTGCATAAAACTGCATCCGTTGACTGTTTGTTAATCCGAAGCTCGAAGGCAAGCCACTAAACCCCGTATGATGACACACCAGTAAACGCAAAATGACAAATTTTCCACACATCTATTTTGCCTCCTAATGAATCCCAATGAGAGAGAAACCAGCAGCACCAATGACCATGTAAAAGTCACCACGAAGGCTAAGCATTTCTAGTCAACAATTACAAATACAAACAGATACCAGGACCCAAATGTTCTAGATTCAATTAGCCATTATTACCAACACCAAATTGGCTTTCAACAACAATAAAAAACATGAAAAAGTAAAGGAGCACATGGCAATACCTAGCGGCTACTACAATGTAAACAACATCAGCTTCCATTTCGAACAGTCGCACCATATAGAACAGTCGATATCCAAAAGCAGCAAAACAAAGGTCACGAAGAAGTAGGCAATCAGGCAATAGCATTTGATAGCCAGCACCAGACTGATCAAAACAATCCCAAAATGAACAAGATGTTTGATTGCAGTCGTCAAGAGTTACGATTACGGAAAATTGGTCTCGGACCATGATTCAACGTATAACTCATAGTTAACAACCACCTCCAGCAAAAAACAAACATCATGTCAACAACCTACCAACAATGCATAAAAGTAACAACTAAATCAAAACAAAATACTTCCTCCGCGCATTCTTCAGTAACTGCCCGTCACGTCCTCCGTCCATTCAACGATACTACAATTCAATTAACAACCGAGAACAGATCAAGTCAAAAACATATACATCCACCTTTCCTTAATCAGCAAACTAATTTCTCTAAAAATAACAGAAATTAAAAAAAAAGATAGAAGAGAAAGAAAAGAAACCTACCTTGATGAAGCCTATCTCCTTGGCGTTGCTCCGGAAGCACTGCCTGCAACACATGAGCCCGTACTTCCTGATGATCCCGTGCGGGTTCCCGCAAACCCGGCTAACCACAAACCAAAACGAATTCCAGTTCAATTAGGAGCCAAAACGACATCGGATTGAGAGCGAAATGACTAATACGCGAGAGGTTTTACCAGGTGCGAGAGCCGGGGCCGTAGTTCTTCGGGTGCGAGTTCCAGATGTTAGAGTGCCCCATCGTTTTCCTCCCCTGCTGGTACCGGATCGTCGCCGCTTCGGAGTCTTTCCGAAAGGGAGTTGAGAGTGGCGATAAGGGAGATCGAAAACCCTAGCTGCGCGGGTTTGGGCTTTATAGTTGTCCTTGTGGAAGGAAGGCCAAACGACGCGTTGTAGCCTGTGGCGGTTATAACTTATATGTCTTATGCCTCGGGCATTTCTGATTTAGTTACAAATGGATTTGGGCTTAGAGAAAACGAAGCCCAAATGTGTAAGCTGAAACGAATTCTGGTCTGGGCTCGAAATATTACATACTCCAAGCCCACGTCTGATTTGTTAAAAAGTTATTTACTATTCTTGCATCTATTTTACAAATTTTATGAAATTATTTGACTTTAATTTGGATTAGTCAATAACTGTTTAGATTTTTGAATAGCTCTTACAAGTTCAACTTGCGTAAGTATAAACTCTAGTCGTCTTAGAGCAAGTGGACGTTTGAAGAAAAGTAGGTAACAAGTGGCAGACTTCAAAGTTCAAACAAGGATTATAACACAAGTACACAACCACCCAACAGTCTTCACCGCTGCTTATAATTGACCATCCGCTCTATGATACACTACACATTTAAAATTCTTTTATTAACGATGACCACTTGTCGAGCAGGATTGGTGGGGAACCCCACGGGGAGCGTATGGTCTGCAATTAAATAACTAGATTTGCGACATTCATTATGATAGAGACCTATTGATATTGACCACTTGCATATATTAATTATATAGTCAATTGTGTGGATGTTTATAAAAGAAAATGGACTATTCGAACTTTACAAGACACGATTCATCAGAACTATAAACTAAGAGCAAGTTAAACCCAATGGTTGAAGACAAGTCAACGATATGCATTTTAACCGACCGCATTGATTTTTTTAAAGACCAAAGTAATATTTACCCACATAGTACACGGCATCAAAACAGGACTGCAAAGAGATGGATCTGGTTGGATCGGGATATATTTACAACTGACCAACATTCAGATTAAAAGAGAAGTATCTCATTAGCAGGGTCACTGTGTCTCCTTTTATTGTCCGTCTTCTTCTATCACCATTCCAAACCACTGCAACCGGGTAGAAAGCACCGAGGAGGGTTCTTCTCGAGACATAGTCTCGAACAAGGGAGGCTGATCAGAACTTGCAGCAAAGATGAGGGGAAGACCTAGCCCATTTGAAGCAGTTCCAGACGTTTCGACTTTTATCTTTGCCATGACCGTGTAACCGAGCATTCTTTGTTTCGGTTTTTCTCAGCATCTCCCACATGATATGTACGTCCTGGTACTCGCAGGCTCGCACATCGTGTCGTAGCTTCAAGATCCCTGCAAAAAGTCATCGGGAAACAGTTAGAACCAACAAAACGTTGATGATTTTAACTTTAGCAGAGACTATATGCATCGAAATATGCGCTTTGAAATTCCTAGAACATCAGACCAATTCCGATTAATAAAAGTTGCAGCAAATGATGAAGAAAAAGGGAAAAGATAATAAAGGCAGCAACTAGAACTAAGTTGTTTCCACCAAAACTGGCCGACAAAGTCATAATGTTCACCAATGTGTTGGTAGCCTAGCGGTGATCCCTGGCTAGGATAGACGACCGGTTTACGGATCGAGTCTCGATACTGCCATTGGGAGAGAGCTGGAACACTTTGCAGGGGAACTCTTCTCGGAATTGCGGTTGCAATGTCTACCACAATTTTATTGAAAAAAAAAAGTCATAATGTTCCAATTCAAATTCTATTAATTTTCCACCAGCGGTTTAATCCAATTTATTTTCTATAGAAGATGCTCCGCGCTATGTCCATGATCAAGCCAAAACCGCAAACTAATCATATCATTAAAAAAAAAAGAATATCTCAGCACCGACACTCGTCCATTTAATTTCATCAACAAAAAAAAACCGCAACCGACAGTCGTAACATCAACAACAAACATATACACAACGATCCAAAGAAGCAGTTAAATTCTTCAAAATAAAAAAATATAAATATAAATTATACCGCGTTTACGGTTGCCGAGGCGGACGGCGACGCCTTTCCAAACTCTTTGAACGGGGTCGACAACTTTCTCCCACCACTCGCACGCCATTTTCTGGTGAAGTAGGTGGAGAAGAACAAAGGACAGAGAAATCTCGATCTCGGGAGAGAGAGAGAGAGAGAGAGAGAGAGGATGAAGTTAGCGGCTCTAGGACTAATTAACCGCTCCCAAAAACCCAAACGCAAAACGAAACAAGATACTCTCCCTCCTCGGGTTTATTTCTTTCTAAATACAATACAAAGTTACAAACCCTTTTTTTAATGGGTGGAGAGGAATACCTGGCTGACTCCTCTGGCCTCTGGTGGCTGCCACGTGTAATGTGTGCAGTTCGTGTCAGAATTCGTCGGCATTGTAACTGACTAACTAACTTTTGTTGACCCGGTGCGGACACTTTTAATTGCCGACGTGGGTTTCTCTCATAGGGCAAGCGGGGTTTGTTTGTTATTTATTATTTTTAATTCCGTTTTGTTTTTTTCGGTAAAATTTTTAATTCCCTTCTCGAGAAGAGGAAACTTCTTTTGAGAACTAGTGGGAAATTTAGCATGTGATGCAATTATCAAGTGGTTGAGCGTTTCCCTTATATTGGTTTTTAACCAAATTCAGACCTCTCGGGTTGACATATGGAAAATTTTCACTAGGGTTAATTAATTTATAATTAATTGATGGTTTAAAATTTAAATTTGATTCTTCTTTAATTCTTAAAATTTTGGATTTGTTGCCTTCGAATAGAATTTATGCTCTGTGATTTTTCACTAGATTGTCTCGGATCGCATCTTTACACTAATCCGGTGGTGGTCGGTTGAAGAGCGTCACCTCCGGGGGATGGGCCCACTAACATTTTGAGAGATCGAAATTATTTCCAAAGAGATATCTACGAACCCACTCACTCGGAATAGAAAAAAAAAATGAAAAAGGCGCCCAAACCGACTCCCCAAGGCCAAAGCCAATTGAGTTCCAACACGTGTACCCTTGTCCCTCAAAATTGACATTTTCCTCGAAGCTTTACTGTGATCCTAATTAACGTCTTTTTACATCATATGAATAACTAATTCGACGGAAAAGGAATCCAATGGGTTTCGTGATAAGCGCACGCTACTGCGTGGATTTGGAAAGTACAATTTTTTTGAGTCAACGAGTTTCTAGAGTTGAATTTACTAAAACAAATTTGAATTTCAAATCTTGCAAAAATATAAAAAAGTTATTTAAAAAATCACTTCTAAATTATATACATAAAGTATCAAAAAATTACACGTGAGAAAGCAGGTAAAATCCATCTAAATACTTTTTGTCCAACACTCCAACCAATCAAGACAAGCTAGTAAAAGTGCCCCTTTTCGTCTTGATCCGAGCCCAACTCAAGAACGGCTTATTGGGATAATTATCCGCTAAGTTTCTCGGGTGCTTAATTGTCCATGAAAAAAATAGGATCCGTGTGTTACCAAGTCGAAACATTTTGGGCTCATTTAACAAGAAAAAATGAGTTTAAGTCTGAAAAAAACTGTATCGACTTGAGTATACATTAGATTAATAAACATAATAAATATTTCAACTAGTAATTTTGGCAAAAAAATCAACAAAAAGGAAAATGAAATTGAAAAACATGGATAACCAATTGTATCATTTGGTATCAGGGGCGCTCATCTTGTAAACTTCGAAAACATAAGTGACACGAGCTATTCAAACTAAAAAATTTGTATCCAATCACACATCTTCGCTATTAGTTACTCTTGCTACTATTTGTTATATATGTTCTAAACATTTACATTTAGAATCCCACTGCCTCTGTAATAGAAAGCCGGTGACAATTGGATTAGTAAACACTCAGCCAAGCGGAAGAGGCATCATACGTGGGTTTGTAAACGAATTGGCTACTACCAGAGTTGTTCCAAATGCCAGACCAGATAGGGAGTTGTGAATGCTTGCACTACTCAAATAATTCCAACTCATCTACTGCTGTTTTAGTGCGGTTGATCACAGCTGGTTTTATAATGCAAAAGTGCAGAGGCAACGGTGATAACTAGAGGCAAAACCCAATACACTTGCCCAAATTCGACATCGCCACTTGGTTTCATTTAGAACAGAGACCACAGTTACCCTCTAGCTAAAAGAATTCTCTTGCTAACCAATTGCGTGTTACTGTCCCCGAGGACAGTCAATCAACAACGTGTTCAAAAGCACACGTTCCAGTAGGCAATTTAGTTGTAACAGCTCTAGAGATATCAAAGCAAAAACGAACGGAGAAGCAGATTACCTAACATGAATCACACAACTACCACAGCCATCAAAGAAGCAATTTTGACACAGGTGACAGAATCAACATAAACATATGTCCATAACTTGGACAGATTCACAAAGAGATCAGACACATTCCTCGGCAAAAGGTAAAAGCTGTTTCACAAACACAATATAGTCGGAGATCTGATCCTGTTGAGACAGTCACATATCCCCTTAGCTATTCCCCACTAAAGAGCAAGATATCAGGTCTTAAGGTGAGGGAAACAAGTATAGACGTCAGACTTGGGATGTTTGTTTTCAGCATGCTCCCTGCATTTCACCTCTGTTGTGGTGCACATGAAAGTCTGCATGCACACCTTGCACTGCAATTGCACGCCCAAAGTCAACATAGATCAACAAATCAACCACACAAGCTCGAAGTCTATCTCGCTCGCCATATTATGCAACCTATGACCTATCTAAACAACTGACTCGGAAAACCATCAGCAACCTTCACCGTACCAAATCCACGACCATTGTACCAAACTAAACTAGGATCTTATATTAAGTTGGTAAATCAAGCAAGGATCAGCAGGCATCATCAATTCAAGGCGACCTTTAACTCTTCCATAACCCGAAATTGCCCGAATCGGATACAATTTAACTAGCAAAGACAGCATCGAGAAGGACAGCAAAAACCCTTACCTGGATAGACATGGCTTTCTTGTTTGTTTCAAGCTGACTCCCTGTTCACAGATCAAAACCCTAATTCAATTGGCGAGCAGCGGAAGAACAAAATTCAATTTCGGCGTAATCCCTAAAGAAACCCTAGCTAAAGGAACCCGTCCTCAATTCGACCAATTCTCCAAAAACAACGTCGATAAAAAAACACAAAAAGCGAAAAATCCGACGAAAAAATCTACAGAGAGAAGCTAATTGGAAGATCCCAGAGTTCAGAAAAGCTAATTAATTAGCGATAATTAAATAATTTTACCCTTGCCGGCGTTCTTAAGCTTTTCCGCGTTCTTCTCGCGAGCCATCTTGGCCTTCTGCCCGTTTCCGCCTCCCATCTCCTCCTCTCCTTTTTTTCTCCTTTTCCTTTTTTCTCTTTCGCTGATTTCTCCTGCACTCGGATTTAAAGAGATCTTGGAGAAAAACGACACCGTATAAAAGGGTTCGCTTTCACCTAAACAAGGTATTATTAACTATTTAACTCCCTTTAATTAAGACTACCACCGCCCACACGGCGCTCTTTTTGTCCGCGCTGCAGTAGAATTTATACTCGCTACAACTTGGGTTTGGCTAATTAAAATATTGTCAAATTGAGATAAAATCAAATTAATAATCAGGTATAATAATTGTATAAATATAGGGATGGCAAAAATATTCATACCTATAGTTCAGATCCTTACATTATTCAGTGGGTCTTATGGTCCACAAGTCATGGGTAGGGTATGGGTTGTGTATAATAATTTTAATAGGGTCTGTGTCTGGGTTTATATCGTCCATTAGTTAGACTATGCCCATATATAAATTAAATAGATCATACTTAGACCCTAGTTATTTTATTATAAAAATAATTATAACACATATATAAATTAACTAAATAAATTATACTGACTAATTAAACAAAACTAATGACTAACCAAAAAAATCGTAATGCTTTACCAAAAAATTATTTGATAATGATATATTTTATTAAATTTGTGATTTAAAATAATGGACTTAATTTGATATCTTATTTTACTCAACAGATTCATTAGAATGTGCAAATAGTGTGAAATATGCTTCAGTTATTGATGATGTTGATAGTAAAATTTTAGGTATATATAATTCTATTTGTTTATTAAAATATCAACTTTTAAATAACTAACTAAGTAATTACATTTGAAATTAAATTACAAGAATAATTAAATTACACGAGCAAGAAAAAAACAAGAAGATAATCACAAAGACTTATTACGAAGTCACATGAAAAATTAGCAAGAAATTATTTTATTTTTGAACTTTATATTTAACACTTATGAATTTATTGATAACTTTTGAATCATGTTTATATAGATAATTTAAATATTATTATCTGATTTAAATTTAGTTTGATAATAATTTTTTATTATATGGACTTTATTTTTTTCTTCTTAATTTATATAGATTATATCAAAATTTAAAAAATTATGATATAAAGTAGTGGGTCTATAGATAGGACATGAATCTTTGATTAGACCCTAGGGTCTGGGTCCGAATCTTTCTAAAAGATATCCATAGGGTCGTGGGTAGGGTATGGATCCAACTACAAAAACTAGGGTATGGATTGGATACTATCAATACCCTACCCTATGTCATCCCTATATAAATATATGCCTATTTGTCCCTATATAAATATATGCCTATTTATCCATATATATATATATATGTTCATTTTGTCTTTCGTTGGGTAGGAACGAACATCTAGCTTCTTGTTGGTTGGATCGAATTTGTTTATCGCCATTATTTCTTACATTCGTTTTAAATACATAAAATAACTTAGGGCAAATTACTCCTTAGTCACTGATCTTAATCGAATTCTCTTATCGGGTCCTTTCTTTCTCATAAATAATTTAGCTATTCCTGTATTTTGAAAAAATATTGGTCTCGGGTCCCTGGTTGACTTCCATTCCTGTTTTTTCATTTTTTTCTTACATATGAAATTACTATTTTACCCTTCACAAAAAGACAAAAATGAGATAAATTTTGTCATTTTGTGAAGGGCAAAATAGTCATTTCACATGACATAAATTTAAAAAAAGAGGCTGATTTGGTCTGTGGAGAGTGGAGACCCTAGACAAACATTTTAAAATAAAACAGGGATTAATTGCCCATTTATGAGAAAGAAGAGACCCGATAGGAGAATTATGTTAAGTACAGGAGCTAGAGAGTAATCTGCCCAATAACTTATTATTTGATGTATTGAGACCCGACAAACAAGTCTAAGTTATATGTATCTAAGCTAAAAAAAATGCACTCTTTAAAAATAGATTACCCGTAATTCATTTTTATAACAAAGAAAGTTTAACTCTAAAATTCTAAAAATCTGGCTCCGTTGATAATTTATGGTTTTGAAATAATAGGGTACGGCTGGAAATCAGTCAAATCACCTGATAATTAAGAGTGGATCGTACACGCATGGGCAATTTGCATTTACCACCAGTCCACCGCGTATAGAGTGGACCTAACATGTTTTTCTAAACCACATTCATAAATATCAGACATGAAAAATATTCAATATTATTATATTTTAAACAATTGAAAATTCGGATTTCTTTTACCTGAACCTGTTATCTTACCAGGAAGCCTTTATAAATGGCACAACCAATAACCACTTTAATTAATATCCATTTGAGCGGTACAGTTGGGGCTTTTGGACTTTTTAAAGTTCTGTCACCGTCAGCGAGATGAGGGCGGACGGTGGCATTTAATACTTTAATTAGTATCCATTTGAGCGGTACAGTTGGGGCTTTTGGACTTTTTAAAGTTCTGTCACCGTCAGCGAGATGAGGGCGGACGGTGGCATTTAATACATTGAACTTCGGTACAAGGATTTATTTTTTTTTTTGGTTCAAATTGCGAATCCATCGTGTTTGTTTATATCTACGGGCCTAAAAGCCTGAAAAATCCAAGCTACTGCAATCCTTTAGCAGCAGACGCACGTGGGCCAGAGCCTAAACAGTGACCCAAGTATTTGTAATAATGGCCATCTCACCTGAATAAAGCCCACCTGGCTAAATGAACTTCATTCCCTGGCCTATTTTACACCATATCGTTAGTCGATGTAGTTCCGAGCCCATGGAAAAGATTGTTCAATCAATTTAACATATAAACTTTGAAATTTTATATTATTGACTAATTTAAGTTAAAGTTGTTTGATCTTTTTAACAGTAATAGGGTTCTTACAACAATTGCTTAAGATTGATTATTTTTTAAGAAACGATAAATAGTTGTCGATGGTTAATTGGTTATGTCATTGTCAAATATGTGAAACATCTCTGCTAACAAGATTAAGTCTGATGAAATGAAGGTTCATAATTCTCATCCTGAACCTCTGACGTGTTTGTTTGAAAAAATGAAGTGTATGCAACAAATATATTAAGGGTAAGGGGTAAGTTTTTAATTATCTATGTTTATAAAGTTTAGGGAAGATTTCAAAAATGGATTCGGATTGGACATGGACTGAAAAAATTAATACATACGATTTCATGTTCCAAGTGAAACAATGATATTTTCTTTTTGTAATAATCACGTGTATTTTTATGGGAAGGCCAAGGGCCAAATTTGACTTTCCAAATTAATACACACATTTATTTGCAGAGAAGAAGATATTTATATCTAATTCACTCACATTCCCCTCCACCTATTAAAAAAAACAGAAATGTCGGGTCGTTATGTCTGTCGTAATAATTTTCACATAGTTGTTCATCATTAAAGGCAACATGATTTTGCCAACTATCGCGGCCACGTAGTTTGAGATAAGCACGCCACTTCACCACATATTCTTTTGTTTTTTTTTTTCCCAACGGCGGCATGTTTTTACTTTTTTCTACGTTGAAAATGGGCAAAACTAAAAACGAAGGACGAAGCATTATAAAATGCAAAGGGTTATATAAAATTACACTAGACTGGAGGTCAAAGACGATGCCTTTCCTTTTGCACTTCATACATTGGGAATTGGGATCCAAGAATTGACATCGTAAAACCGTAACGCTAAGTTTGGTCCGAACGAAATTCACAAATCAATTATTGTCGTATGAATAAACGAAACAAACTTTGCATTCCTTGTCCCGTGGTTTCCAGATGGCAAACGCCATTGAAGTCTTCAGCTGTTTGTTGTCGGGCGGGGAAACACAATTACCTCGCAACGGACATGTGCGGCTGCTTCAAAAATTGGAAATTCGCGGGTCGACAACGCCCATACACCTTTCTCTAGGTGCCAGGCCGCGACATTGTGCGGTTATAGTTTATGAACACGAAGAAGATCTTGTAGCTCTTGAAGTCCAACGATGAATTATTTCCACTAATAAAAATTTGCATGTTAAATTCCGAAACTAATTGGTAATTTTTTAAATATGAAACAAGCAAATTGAATCTCATGATATAATATTGCTCATTATACATATATAGAACACCTTTTACTTTTGGGACACCTCCTCTCCTCCTCCCAACATTCGTAAAGTCTCCGTGACTTCCAACTCTTTCAAACAATTCCACGTCAGCCTCTTATCTCGGGCCCAGGCACCTAAAAAATTTGTAAGTTTCTGTTTGTTTGGCCTGTTTTCGTTTCGCATTAACCTGTTCGTCTTCGAAAGATAATACTTTGAGCAAATTGTCCTCAGGTTTCTAGGGTTTGCTAAAATCATTATTTTTGTCCCTACTTTTTGAAAAAGAGAATTTTGTCCCCCAACTTTGCTTAATTATCACTCTTAGGTCCCTGGTTCCGGTTTTAGGAAACACAGGGACCTAAAATAACTCTTTTGCCCTTTAGTTAAAAATTAAAAAAAATATAAAAAAATATTTTTTTCCTGTTTGATTCAGGTCGAGGAGATGGAGGGCTCTTTTGGTGAAATGACTCTTTTGTCCTTTTGCCCCTTATTTTTTATCTTATTTTTTAAATTTTTAAATAAAGGGCAAAAACATCATTTCAGGTCCCTTGTTACCGGAGAAATTTTCTGAAACCGGAACTAGGGACCTAAGAGTGATAATTAAGCAAAGTTGGGGGACGAAATCCTCTTTTTCAAAACAGTAGGGACGAAAATAGTGATTTTAGTAAAGGCCATGGACCTGAGGACAATTTGCTCTAATACTTTTGTTTTACACACAAGAAAAGTGCGCACATATACATTTTTGGTTGGGTGTAACAGAAATCAGAAGAGAAAGTATACTTCATCTAATCATAGTTTATTTAATTTTATGTTCATGATGTGTGGTTTCAATTTGGTAAATTAATTCTTATAATTTTCAAATTTAGTATACGATCTGTTCCAGATGACGGAAGTAAAATATTTGTCTAGTATGTCATGAGTATTAAACGTCGTCATTTTGGTGTCCAAGTGACGTGCTAACTTGGTAAATCGAATATGACATGTCGTAAGATATATTTACATGACAATCCCAAAATTTTTTATTCGTCGGACATGGATCGTGTAAGTAAAAAAATTAGAAATCATAGAGACTATTTACCAAATTGAACTCGCATAACCTAAATATGAAATCAAATAAATTACAAATAAATAAAATGTAATTTTCCCAAATTAAAATTAAAATCAAACGCGGTTATTGCCAAAAGTTAAAATTACCTATTCCAAACAGAGCATTAAAGCAAAAAAGTAAAAAAAAAATTCCAAAATATAAGAGGGAAAAGAAGATGTAGTACCTACCTATAAAAGCAAAGAAGAGGAATATGCTTTACTCTCCCCCGCAATTATCCTTTTCCTCTTTCTCCTTTGCCTCTTCATCTTCGATCCTTTTTTCTCCCCTCTTTACTTTACCTTCGAACAATAAATAAATAAAAAAAAATATAGAAGAAAGCGTCCTCACTTTTATATTTCCACATAATATATATATAAACCTCAACCGCAATACTTCCTTTTATCTTTTTTTTCATTTTTTTCCAAGGTACTGTTTGGAAGCAGATGGAGCTATTCAAGGAGCTTTTTGTAACCGCCTTCATCGCCCTCGTGTTCTCTTTCCTCGTAGCCAAACTCGTTTCGATCGTTATGTCCCCCGACCATCCCTCCAGCTCCGCCGCCGTCCGGGACGCTGACGTCAACGAGTCCGAGCAGGAGGACCTCCGCGCCGCCGATAAACTGCAGGTTCACCGAGCCAAGTCCGAGGAAGTAACCGCTACTCTCGAAAAGTCGTCGGAGCGGGTGAGATTCGAGGAGTTCCTTCCCGAGGTGGAGGGTGAAACGTCGGCGCCGGCGCCGGAGACCGAGGTCGAAGAGGAGGAGGCAGTTGATGATCGCGCGGTGGTGGAGGATGCTGGAGTTGAAGAAGGTGATCCGCGGCGGGAGGTGGAGATAGAGGATGACTGGGAGGGGATAGAGAGGAGCGAGGTGGAGGAAGCGTTCGGGAAGGCGGCGAGGCTGGTCGAGTCGAGGGAGGAGGATGAGAGGCTGGCCGGGGACGGGTTCGGGCTGGAGCTGTACGGTCTCCACAAGGTCGCCACCGAGGGGCCTTGCCACGAGAACCCTCCCCTCGCTCTCAAGCTCTCCGCCCGCTCCAAGTGGTACTAAACTTTCCTCCCTACTTTCGTATTTTCTTTTTATATTTGGAAGCAATGTAGGAGGAATCGGATAGTTGTTTCGGAAATTAATCGAGGTTAGGTGCTTGTAGGCTCCGTTAGTTTAGCTGGACAATATTTTAGGTGTTCAGAAAATATGTGGAATTGCAGAAATTATTTTCTCCCATCAAGTTGAGGACTCGAAAGGAAAGCTTTGCTGTCCTTTATGCTCCTCTCGGACTTGAATTAGGATTAATCGACTTGTTGGCTGGCTGAAGTTTCGGAAAAAATAGGGGAGAAGCAACTTCTTTTTAAATATTGGAAGTCTTTGTTCTTGGAATTTTATGGGAAATGAAATGGAGCATTGGTTTAAATTGTGGAGTGGAGAATGAGACTGCTGTGGGGTCCGGGGGCTGAAGAAAAGATGCAGGGAAAACACGATTGGGCCTATACCAAGTGACATGGTATAGTTTGATAGTTAGTTATAACAACAGGGGTGACAGCTGCTATGTGTGAATGATGGAGGGCACTGGTTGCATTGTGCAAGGAATGCTTGGCAGAAGCTGGGGAACATGACTCCGGAGGCGGCCATGGAGAAGTACGTTGAGCTTGTCTCGGAAAGAGTCCCTGGGTGGATGGACGAGAAGACGAATGTGAGTTCAGCGTACGTCTTTCTATCTGCTGTCTGTTTTTTGATTGGTTATGAAGGTACGACTTTCTGGTTTTTTCGCAGAGTGATAGTGAAGCAAGATCATCTGGAGCTGGGGCCAGTTTGCTGGGTTTAGATTCTTCAGCAGTTTCATCCACTGAAATCAATGTTATTAAGGAGAGGTTTGGCCTTTTCCTTGTAATTCTTCTTGGATTTTCCTTATCTGTTGTTGAAATTTTAGCATTTTCTTTCTCCTCCAAATGTTATCTTTCTTTTTCATGATTAGGAATGCAGAAACGAAACCTGATCTTGTTGGTAATGATTTGACTGAGGCGTTAAGCTCAGAGAGCAGGTATCTCACTGCATAATTTAGGTTTTTACTAGTTTTAATTGGTCAAAATAGCGAAAATGTATTGTGCATTTTTCTAGCTCTCAGAGAACCTATTGGTCCACATAAGATGGCTTATTCCAGTGACATCTTTAACTGGGATTCTAGGGAAACCATGACCAGCATGACAAGCTGAATTTTCATATGATTTTTGAACTTTAATTCTTGATCTTCCGAGGAAGCAGAATGGTCTTCGGATCAACTTTGCCGAACTTCTCTAACCTGTTTCATGTTTAAATGAAAAAAAAACAAATAGATTTTAGTCCCGTGCCGCTGAGAATTTGGATCAATCATATATTTTCTCTCTCTCTCTCTCTCTCTCTCTCTCTCTCTCTCTGTTTTTTTGAATTTGCACTTCACACTTGCATTCACCAAATAACTAATCCTACTAGTCTTTTAAACCAGATTCTAATCTTTTCTTGGCATCCTCTGTATTTGACTATTTCTTAATACCATTCCTTACTGCATGTTGGTGACTCCCCTGTAAATTTTCAGGTCAGAGAATGAAAAAGAGACTCCGCTGGCTGCTGCTTGATGTTTCGGACCACCATGCCCATTTTAGCTTTCGTGACCAGAATCCGTACAAGGTGCCCTACTCTTGTCTATGATTATCCATTGCTCTTTTCTTACATTCCTAAGCAAAGCATGGTTCTAAAATGTTCATGCTTGTGCATATCAGATCGTGTAAATATATTCCAAGTGTATCCATTCTCCAGATATTCATAACCCGGGTGGTTGGGATGGTGTTTATAATATCGGCCTATTCGGAATTGGTGGTTCAAAATCTTCTTATTTTCCCATCCAAATTGGTTGTTTGTGGCCCTGCTTTTAATCTGTCCTTTTAACTGCTCGGAAAAATGCAAAGTCTCGAACCCATTTTCGATTTTTGTTACCCGATCTCCCTCTTGGCTAAATTCTTCTCAGTCGGCATTATTTTCCTCGCGTTTGTGATCATTGATCTGAAAAAAAAGGACATCAATAAAGGTGCACCCGTTAGGTTGGTCATTAATTAAGATGAGCTCTTACCTCATAGACATTGGTCTCTTTTGCCTAATTTGCGTTTGCTTCACGTAAACGTGTTTAACCTGTAAAAGATGACAAAGTATCAATGTCGTCCAAAATAGGGTTTCCGATTGGACTTTACTTCTTAAGATCTTGACCCCTAAATATAATATACTAATAATTATGATGCATTTGGTTAATGTAATCGCTGTAGTGCCTTAGGCACATCAGTTGAGTACACTGTCGGTTCGGTGAACCAGCTGCTGTTTTGGGACCAAAATTCTCTAGTCTATATCTTGCTGTTGGTTGCAATTAATATCCTATCTTTAATCATTTTCTCTGTTGGAAAACGAATTTATCATTTATTTTCTTCTAGATTAACCAATAGATCTCTATATCACGGCTTCCGTGATATCAGCAAAAACTATAAGGTTATCTAGCTGGCTAATATTTACTTGTGGTCAAGATATGGACTCCTGGAAAACAGGCGCTTCATGCATACGATTCTTTTTCAATGGAAAAAACGATAACGAGCTGTCTTTTACTACCAGATGAAAGGGATGTCTTCCCAGAATTTGGAACATATCTTTTGGAACTGAGGATAGTTTAGCGACTAAAAATTCAGTATTTAATTTATGCCGACATTGCGTCAAGTGCACGGTGATGATAAAATGTATTTTATGCAGTCCAAAGACAACTAATTTATTGGACCATCCTTATTCTCTAACTAGGACAGCTGCATGACTAGATTTCACTAAATATACCCTCAGGAGTCAGGACCTAGAAGCAGATACAGCAGAACCGTGACCATAACCGCCGCCTCCACCACCAGCTCCACCGGAACCCTGGCTATACCCATTGCCACCTCCACCCGCTCCTCCACCACCTCCACCGGAACCTTGGCTATACCCGGAGCCACCTCCACCAGCACTCCCACCACCAGCAGCACTCCCACCACCGCCATTACCCCAACCGAAACCACCTCCACCTGACCCGAAACCCCCGCCTCCACCATCATGACCATAGGAGCCTCCGCCACCTTTGCCGTACCCCCCAGTCGGGCTTGGGAATCCAGTTCCTCCGGGAATGGTAGGACTACCCTGTGCACCAGGCGCATAGCCTCCGATCCCGTAACCTCCTGCCTTAGCTCCTGCCGCAATTCCCTTTCCATTGTCCAAGCAATCCTTCCCAACTGACTCCTTCACTTGTCTCATGGACTCAACCATAACACAACTGCAAAGCCCTACTCCCAGAAAAATGAGAAGCCACGACATCACAAGTTGTCTTTCCATGACCCTTCCAGACACTAACCCGACCGGCTTATTACCAGTAATGGGAAATGGCTATAGAAGTAATTAGCTAGTGCGATACTATCGTTGCTTGGCGTCTAAGTATTTATAGAAAGCAATAGAAAACAGGAAGGGATGGCTAGTGGTAGCATTGCACCTTCTGCGTGACGGGCCACAGAAGGTGAGAAGGGCGATTTGCATGAATCCGAGCAGCCATTTTAGTGTGTTCTCGAAGAGCTCTTAGGGCCGTTTAATGTAATTTTTCTGAAGAATATGGCTTAAAATCTTTCATAAGAAACGGGTAAAGAAACATATGACATAATAGAAAATAATCTATACATAACAATAGAGAACATAAGGACAGGTTTCGTATTGTAGTATGCTGATTCTATGAAACAACATTGTCATGTGATGAAATTAGCTATTTTGAACGAACTATCAGAGGTAACAAGGACTTAACCAAAAAAGTTGGCCAATACGAATAGAATTACATAGGAGATGAAGGATCGTTTAACGTGTTTAATTTGATTACATGTGTTTAGAACAAGGTCACAGGTTATAAATTAGGCCCAGGCGAAAGCAATATGAGTTGCCCCGTGTTTTCCTTAGGGTCCTGCGGAATTTATGGATTAAGGATCTTTTGGCATTTTATTTGTGATATGGAAGCATTTATTTTATTTTATTTTCATGGTGTCTGAAACAAGAAACGTGATACATGTCTGGAGTCAACAAAAAATTAATAAAATTTATGAAAGAAAAAAGTGTAACATGTAATAAAGTGCTGATATAAGTGTTGAAAATGACAAAATTAACTTTGGTAAGAATAAATGATATTCGGTTACTAATTGATTTAGTAATTCTATTATATGGTTATAAATTTTTTTGCTCTTTGGTAATTATCTATCTATATAAAAATTAAATGAACTATATATAAATTGTAAAAGTTCAAGAAATCCAATTTTTTTTATTTTTCTCATGTTCTTTTTTCCCTTAACCTTTCTGTCTCGTCTCCTTTTCTCCTTTATTTCTTTCTTTTTGACACAGAGTGTTCTAAGTTCTAACCCACTACGTCGCCATTTTGATCTCGTAGATGTATTATTGAATATCATGTTCAGAATGCGCACCGATAGAGATGATTGCTATACGAGAAACTTTGCGGGTAAATGCTTTTCAGTTTTCAAAAAGCAGATTCCCTAAATATTGGAAGGGGATAAGTTCACAGGTATATAATCAATAAACTTTATTTATATTAATGTATGGACCATTGTACTGACTCGAGCACTGAAAACCATAATCTGGTTCTCTCCCACCCCTTCAATTATTAGGTTTTTTTTATTGGTGAAACCTTCAATTATTAATTTGAACTGCCTTTATGCTGGGATAGCGACAGATTAGCCAACTCTTTAGACAAAAAAGGAGGTGGTTAGGGAGAAAACTAGCTTCAATCTTAAGTTTGCAACGGAAACTTTCCAAAATCGAGATAACTTCTTGGACATTGTACACTTCTTGTCAAGATAATCTTCTACTTTCTTTATTCACCGGTGTTTATACCCTTACTAATAAGAAATGCACAATTTTCTCCAAGTACAATTGCGTTTTTTACAATTTGGTAGACAAAATTTGATGGTCTTTTTAATATTCTACCTTTCAAACAAATGTAATGATTTTTTATAAGTTGATTTTATTTTACCAATATACATAATTACATATTTAACATTCTTGGGTTTTGAATTTCGATATATGAGTGCGTGGTTAAAGTTAAAACCACATACTTCTTTAAAACTTTTATGCAGTAAAATACAGTAAAAATCTCACGAGAAGAGAAAAACCTTATATGTATGTTAGAAGAGAAAAATATTTGCCTTAGAATGGGACCACAAGGAGTACTTTTCTTTAGTATGGTGACTTATGGAAGTACTTTTCCTTAGAGTGGTGACTTATGGAAATGCTTTTCCTTGGTATGGTGACTTATGGAAGAGCTTTTCCCTCCTTGAGTGACTAAAGTAGATATTTTGCCTCCTTGTAGTGGGGAGTTTCCTTGGTGTGACTAAAGAAAGGAAAAAAGGACAAATGCATGTGAGTGGGGAAAGGCAAAAAGGACAAATGCATGTGAGTAGAGGAAGGCAAAAAAGACAAAGGCATGTGATTAAAGGAGGTGACTTCCATAAGTGCTTTGTCTCCCTTTAGTGATCAAAATGAATATTTTACCTCCTTGTGGAGGGTTATGCGCCTTACTTATGGAAAGGGGGGAGTGACTTCCATAAGCACTTTGTCTCCCCTAAGTGACCAAAATGGATATTTTATCGCCTTACAAGGGGGTTCTCACGCAGATGGCTTCAAAGAGGGGGAGAGTGACTTCTTTAAGTGTTTTGCCTCCCAAGAGTGATTAAAAAGAATATTTTGCCTTTCATAAGAGGGAGTTCATTTAGACCTCTCTTACCTCACCCAAGGGGGGTGTCAAAGGCTGAGGCCGACCTCACCCAAGGGAGGTGTTAACAGCCGAGGCCGATCTCACCCAAGAGAGGTGTCAAAGGCCGAGGCCGATCTCACCCAAGGAGGTGTTAAAGGTCGAGGCCGATCTCACCCAAGGAGGTGTTAAAGGCCAAGGCCGACCTCACCCAAGGGAGGTATCAAAAGCTGAGGCCGATCTCACCCAAGGAAGGTGTCAAAGGCCGAGGCCGACCTCACCCAAAAGAAATGTCAAAGACCGAGGCTGACCTCACCCAAGGGAAGTGTCAAATGCCGACTTGACCCAAAGGAGGTATTAAAGGTTAACCTCACTTAAGGAAGTGAAAACAGTTTGCCTTGCTTAAGGGAAGTGTTGAGAGCATGCCTTGCCTAGGGAAGGTGACGAAGGCTTACTTCACTTAAGAGAGGTGTTAAGGGTGTACCTGGCCTTAGAGAGGCGTTGGAGCTTACCTTGCCTAAAGAAAGCGTCGAGAGCTTATTTCACCCAAAATGGGTGTCTTCACTCAAGGAGGGTGTTAAGAGCTTAATCTACCCAAAGGAAGCGTCAAGAGCTTATTTCACTCAAGACGGGTGTTTTCACTTAAGGAAGGTGTTAACACCATGCCTAGTGACACTGAAAGCCTTCGAAAGGCAAGGGGTGTTGACACCGTACCTAAAGATACCTAAAGCTTTTGAAAGGCAAGGAGGAGACAGAGTCTTTCGCCTATATAAGGGACGTCCGAGGGAGACATCAAGGGATCCAACATCAGCCACATAAATCTTCACAAAAGCTCAAAGCTCCTATTTTAGTTCTTAAGCCGGACATTAACGCTTAGTTAGGAGGTCGGGCATTAGAGCCTGATAGTTGGCCGGGCATTGGAGCCTGGTTAGGAAGCTTAATTAGATGAGGGTAGTGGTGATCGTTCGATCACGCTTGTTTCCGTTGGACGCCGACCTTGAGATGAGCCTTCAAGCTGTCAAGAGATCGTCCTTGACACCTTGTTACTTTTTCCCCACAACAGTTTTTTGGCACACTCGGTGGGACTAGGAGGACGTCTAGAGAAGGAGGCGAATCTGTTCCAGCAAGATGACCAAGAACAACACACCACCCTCTTCTCAACACCTCGTTGAGAAGAATACGACCAAGGCGGCTCTTCCTAGAGAGCTGAGATATCTAACCAATACGGCACCCCCAAGGGAGCCGGCCATACCCACTGATGCTCAAACGGGCATAGGAAGGAATATCATATCAGCCCTTTTTAAGGAGTCGAACCAAACAGCTCTCTCTAAAGAGCCGACCGATACAGTTTCTCTCAAAGAATTAGCTGATCCCACCTCTAGTGAAGAATCAGCCACCGAAGATATTGATACTTTGGGAATGTAAGATACCTTTGCTCAGATGAGGCAAACAATGGAGCAAATGACGAAGCTACTAACGGCAGAGAGTAAAGTGAGGTCTGTCCGGATCAAGCGAATGACAAATAAAGAAGATCAAAAATATAAAGAAGTACCCCCAGTAACTTCATTCGTGGCTCCAATTGGAATAGTAAGCCTGAAGAAGGATGAAGAAGTTGATAATCAAGGCCAAAGTATGCTACCCCTAGAAAACCTACGAAATACACTCCAAAGACAAAAGGTTAAAGACATACAAGACTCTGTTAGGAGAGGACAATCAGAAGACCTAATAGAGGTGCTTGAAGAGAGAAGTCCTCCTAGGGGTTCAAGGAGATTGCAAGAGGCTCCTGAAGGCTTAAGGAAGATACCAGGGGGGCAGAAGAGATATTCCAAGTCATCAAGACATCCCACAGAAGGCAGATGGAGGTCTCACCCTCATGTTAAGGTCGACCTCCAAGAAGGCACAAAAGCAAGACAAAGTATCTTTGGTCAACTAAGAGAGAAGAGACACTCATCTAAACTCGGGGGGCAAGAGGTTGTTGAAGAGCTAAAGAAGATACCCAGGAGGCAGAATAGGCGTCCGAGGTCTCCTTGGCATCCTATAGAAGGTAGATGGAAGTCTCACTCCCATATCAAGACTGACCTCCAAAATGGCACAAGAATGAGACAAAGTTTCTTCAGTCGACTAGGAGAGAAGAGACACTCGTCTGAACTCAGGGGGCAAAAAGTTGTTGAAGATCTTAAAAAGATACCGAAGGGACAGAGTAGGTACCCAAAATCTCTTTGATACCCTGTAAAAGGTAGATGGAGGTCTCACCCCCGTGTCAAGATCAACCTCCAAGAGGACATAAGCATGAGGCAAAGTATCTTCAACCGACTAGGAGAAAAGAGACCCTTGCTAGAGCCTTTTTACCGGAGATCCTCACAAAGACTCAAAAACGACATCTTGAAAGAAAGGTCCAAGCACAGAGACAGATCATTGAGGATCTTGAGAGACTGCTAGAAGACTACAGGGCTCGACTCCGAGAACAAGAGACTCTCTTGAGCTTGCCCATAGGGCAATATAACACGGCTATCAAGTAAGGCCGGCCAACCCAAGGTGATGTTCTAGACCTTGATAGAGGCAAGGTATCAAGATCTGGTGAAGGAAAAATACCAGACAAAGGGCTAGACAAGAAAAGACCTGGTGATAGAAGAGCACCAAATAAGAGGCTAGACAAGGGAAGGCCTCTTACAAGAGAAGATCAACATAAAGGCTCAGACGAGAGAGGTCCTCTTAGAAGAGAGGATCAACACATAGATCTGAAGAATTTGAGCACAAAAAGGTGGATACCCAAGAATAGGGCCAAAGGCCTTTTTAAAGATAAACCAACTGAAGAACCACCTCTTGAAGAACCACCCCTTGAGAAGGGTAAGAAGAAGGCAGTTATAAGCTATACACTTGATATGGGGGCTTCTGAGAAGCTGAGGTTACACACCTTCTCTGAGATAGCCAAGGAAGATAAGAGAAGTCTATCTAGCTTAGATAAGGAAGACAAGCTAGACTTATATGGTGCTCCTCTCAGTGAAGAAGAATTTATAAGGATGAAGGTGAGGGCATGCATGGAAAAAGACCAAAAGAATGAAAAGTTGACACTCGATGATAGTATGAGTGAAGACAACTTGAGCAAAGAGGAACAAGACCTGAAGATAGTAGTTACGGATGAAAATCCATTCCAAGCAGCTACTAACTGTGTTGAGGTGGCCTTCTATAATAGGTCTATCATGCCAACCACCCTCACACGGTGCAATGCGGGGGAACAGGTTGTTGGCTACGCAAGCTCAATCGAACAAGGAATTTCCTTACCCGATCAACCCCTAGAAGTCATACCCAAAAGGCAAGCCCTTAGGCTTATCTTTTGAGACTAAGGAAAGAGAAGAAGAATGGACAAGACGGTTGGAGGTCTACGCCTTGTCGCAGTATGAAGCAGCCGAATTTGTCTTTGAAGATGATGGCCAAGACCCCATGGAGACAATAAAGATGAACAACCTCCATCCAGCCCCAAACAAATTGGATGATACTAAGGCCGAAGTGAGGGACCCCTTGAAAGAGATATTGCTTTACTCAGAGAGAGAGAATCGATCAATCTTCATCAGTGAATAGCTTTTCAAAGATTTTAAAGAGGACCCAATTATCAAGCCGATTACGGTTATGAAAGGTGTGTGTAAAGGAGGTGAGTGGATACACAGGAAAAGGTCATTTAAACAGCCTTTGCTTGCACAGAGGTAAAATGACCTTTGCCTACAAGAGGTGAAACAACCTTCGCCTATAAGAGGTGAAGTAACCTTTGCCTATAAGAGGTGAAGCAACCTTTGCCTACAAGAGGTAAAGCAACCTTTGCCTACAAGAGGTGAAATGACCTCTCCTACAAGAGGTGAAAAGACTTTCGCCTACAAGAGGTAAAACAACATTTGCCTACCAAAAGGTGAAACAACCCTTGCCTATGAAAGGTCTATTATGCCTATCACGGGGTAAAGTAACCTTTGCCTATGAAAGGTCTTTTTATGCCTATAAATCGGTGAACTAACCTTTACCTATGGAAAGCTTACCGATTTGGAGTTTTGAAGGAGATCAAGGTCTACATGTTGACACTTCTCATTTTGGTGATTCGAAATGTCACCATGCAGGGGGCATTGTTAGAAGAGAAAAATATTTGCCTTAGAATGGGACCATAAGGAGTACTTTTCTTTAGTATGGTGACTTATGGAAGTACTTTTCCTTAGAGTGGTGACTTATGAAAGTGCTTTTCCTTGGTATGGTGACTTATGGAAGAGCTTTTCCCTCCTTGAGTGACTAAAGTGGATATTTTGCCTCCTTGTAGTGGGGGGTTTCCTTGGTGTGACTAAAGGAAGGGAAAAAGGACAAATGCATGTGAGTGGGGAAAGGCAAAAAGGACAAATGCATGTGAGTGGAGGAAGGCAAAAAAGACAAAGGCATGTGATTAAAGGAGGTGACTTCCATAAGTGCTTTGTCTCCCTTTAGTGATCAAAATGAATATTTTACCTCCTTGTGGAGGGTTATGCGCCTTACTTATGGAAAGGGGGAGTGACTTCCATAAGCACTTTGTCTCCCCTAAGTGACCAAAATGGATATTTTATCGCCTTACAAGGGGGTTCTCACGCAGATGGCTTCAAGGAGGGGGAGAGTGACTTCTTTAAGTGTTTTGCCTCCCAAGAGTGATTAAAAAGAATATTTTGCCTTTCATAAGAGGGAGTTCATTTAGACCTCTCTTACCTCACCCAAGGGGGGTGTCAAAGGCTGAGGCCGACCTCACCCAAGGGAGGTGTTAACAGTCGAGGCCGATCTCACCCAAGAGAGGTGTCAAAGGCCGAGGTCGATCTCACCCAAGGAGGTGTTAAAGGCCGAGGCCGATCTCACCCAAGGAGGTGTTAAAGGCCAAGGCCGACCTCACCCAAGGGAGGTATCAAAAGCCGAGGCCGATCTCACCCAAGGAAGGTGTCAAAGGCCGAGGCCGACCTCACTCAAAAAAAGTGTCAAAGACCGAGGCCGACCTCACCCAAGGGAAGTGTCAAATGCTGACTTGACCCAAAGGAGGTATTAAAGGTTAACCTCACTTAAGGAAGTGAAAACGGTTTGCCTTGCTTAAGGGAAGTGTTGAGAGCATGCCTTGCCTAGGGAAGGTGACGAAGGCTTACTTCACTTAAGAGAGGTGTTAAGGGTGTACCTGGCCTTAGAGAGGCGTTGGAGCTTACCTCGCCTAAAGGAAGCGTCGAGAGCTTATTTCACCCAAAATGGGTGTCTTCACTCAAGGAGGGTGTTAAGAGCTTAATCTACCCAAAGGAAGCGTCAAGAGCTTATTTCACTCAAGACGGGTGTTTTCACTTAAGGAAGGTGTTAACACCATGCCTAGTGACACTGAAAGCCTTCGAAAGGCAAGGGGTGTTGACACCGTACCTAAAGACACCTAAAGCTTTTGAAAGGCAAGGGGTGTTGACACTTCGCCTAGCGACACCTAGAAGTTCCAAAAGGCGAAGGGTGTCAACACCCTAGTTATTGATATCGTGTTGTTCCAAGGGTGCCATGACCTCGCCTAGTGATACTTAGAGCTTCCGAAAGGTAGAGTGTCATGACCCTTGCCTGGTGATACCCATTGGACACTGACGAACTGCATCAAGAGACCGTGCACGGTCAATCTTCTGAGAGAGAAGGAGATAAACTCGGGTCCGAATCCACAAGAAGGGATAAACCCGGTGAATTAGGCGATAAGGGCAGTTCCGGCTCAAGATAAGGATAAGCGTCCCCGAAGATAGGCATTGGACGAGTCCGAGTGCAAGGAGGAGACGGAGCTCCAGTGCAAGTAGGAGGGAGAGTCCGAGTGCAAGGAGGAGACGGAGTCTTTCGCCTATATAAGGGACGTCCGAGGGAGACATCAAGGGATCCAACATCAACCACACAAATCTTCACAAAAGCTCAAAGCTTCTATTTTAGTTCTTAAGCCGGGCATTAGCGCTTGGTTAGGAGGTCGGGCATTAGAGCCTGATAGTTGGCCGCGCATTGGAGCCTGGTTAGGAAGCTTAGTTAGGTGAGGATAGTGGTGATCGTTCGATCACGTTTGTTTCCGTTGGGCGCCGACCTTGAGACGAGCCTTCAAGCCGTCAAGAGATCGTCCTTGACACCTTATTACTTTTTCCCCACAACAATGTAATAAAATAATATCGTATATGTAATACCCCATAGGTGCATCAAAATGTTTGCCTTGTCCAAACAGAAGGTTTGAACATATTATGATTTTCGTAGAATATTTGTACCCTAGCACTGCCTTGCATAGTGATATAAACAAATGACAATTTGCACTGACTTTTTAATTTTTTTTGAAGGGAAATATAATAATCATCGTCATGATATATAATATATTTAACATACTATTTTCTATGTCATGAAACAAACACGAAATTATAATTGTCGACTTTATCAAAATATTCTATTCAATTTACTCCACTGGTCTACATTTCGAATTTAAGATTTCATTTTCCATGCAGCTACACGACAGGGACTTTACCCAACACTTTCCCATCACTCCTCGAAGGACGCTGGCGGAGGGATGGGTACGGGAGAATCCATGAATTTTTTTGCGATTTTATCCTCTCACGCTCTAATTATGGTCCAACACTTCTTCTAATTTCAGTGATCCAAATTTTCTATTTGTTTCGGATGAACTTGTTCTTGTATTTATTCGATTGTGACTCTTATTTACGTGTATTTTATATAAATTCAAATGCTCACTTTTTCATAAATAAACTATATTTTTCTAAATAAATCTTTAAAAAAAATTACACCGAAAGTGCCAAAA
>SOPF01029093.1:0-52502 GCA_012979155.1 Hypericum perforatum | reverse complement strand
AAGTTTAAGGTTGGACCAGTTGGAAATAGGCATGTTTTGGTCACGTTACATGACATTTCCATGCTACACATCCACATCATAATCTATGTCATTCAATTATATCGCATTGTGACCATTGATGGGTCGAGTTACGAAATAAATGTAACGAAGGCTGCTTTGATCCTATGTTGGTATGATTGATGGACGGGATTGGTTATAGATACATTTCAGTAATGACAGCAAAATGAGCTCAATAAGGTATACATTACATGATTATAAGGTTACACATATAGTCCAAGTGGGAGATTGTTGGATCTTTAATCCAACATTGGACTTATATGTGAAATAATTATGTAATGGACTGTCATGTCCGGTTGAGCCCACTTAAAAGTGATCAAATAAGTTTTGGGCTTTAATGTATCTAATAGGGTGTGGGCCTTTAATGTGTAGAGATATCAGGCAAATTAGGGTTTTGTGATGGGCAAAACCGTAATTACAGAAACTAAGGGTTTACCTTATAAATTAGGGTTATGGTCCCCGAGTTAGACAAGCCGTTACATTACTCTTCCCATTGAGATTAGGTCAAAGAGAACTGCAGGAACTCTTTGAGGTTTGTCATAACTCGGAAGACCAACCCGTCTTCTGTGATCACGTTCTTCGCTATGGATTCAGGTACGCTTCTGCATTCGGTTAATCTTAATAATTTACATGAGATCTTTGGGTTATGGATTACAGTTTAGATAAATCCTAACAACAAGTACTTAGATAAGGTATCAAGTTCGTGCATTGTGAACCAATTAAATTATTTGTATGTGTGTATATATATATACATATTTTGTGTGTGTGTTGTGTAGTAATTAGTATAGTGGTTGTCTTACTAGTTTATTCTGAATTTAAACTAGAAGACCAGCCTCTCCAATCTTCCTATCATTTACCGAAGACTTCATCTTGAATTTTTTTTTTCCTCCTTTGCCCCCCATCATTCTTCCTCTATAGATTGGAATCGTACAAAAAAGGAGATTTTCAGAATACCGGAGATGGTCACGTGAAGTGAACAAAGAAAGTCAACCGATGAAAAGGAACACAAAGGAGAGATCTGGCCGACCCCATGACGGCCCCAAGTAGGGAAAATTCCCCATTGTTGGGCCTACCGAAGCCGTGGTTAAGATCATGGCTAATTTTTAGCTCATCAATTTCATCATTCGTGGTTGACCGAAATGATGAGGTCTTAGGGACGTCCAGATACATCTCCTCTTGGATTTTTTTTTTCAAAAAGTTATTATTGTTTACAGCAAATTACAAAAATGATTGTCAACAAAATTTAAATATAAAATTGATATCTAAGTAAGACACCAGTATTTTTTTCGTGACTTGTGACGAGTCACGAAAAAATTATCCGTGACTATCAAGTCATCAAGTTACAATTTTGCTTACTTAGTTTTTTTTTGTTTTTTAATTATTATTATTATTCTTCTTCATCTTCTTATCTCCGGTCATCGACGGCCGTGCCATCTCTAAAGCCGATTGACTCTCTCCTAAGCTCCGTCCTCTCAATGTCACCCCTCTTCAGCATCCCTCTCAACTCCCCCTTCTCCACCTTGTTCATTCTGAACACCCACGCCACCATCCTCCATTCCATACCTTTACCCTACATGCCTCTACAATCTTGTCATCAACGCCATTAGCCTCACCTCAAAGAAGATCCCGCCGCCCACCTCTTTGTCATTTTTCTTCGCTCGACCATCCTATTTCGACCATGCGTAGACCAACCCGTAGAGGAGGATCGTCAAGAGTGAGGAGCTCATGAAGCTTCACGAAGCCATTGAAAGAAGCTCTGTCTACTACCGTGCCTCAATGATGACAAACCAATGGCAGAGACCGATAAAAATTGACTCATCGTGATCTTGCAAGCTCGTCAATAGCATCCTCGTAGATCATCGTGCTTCTATTTTTTTCCACCATCGTCTTCTCTGTTTTGTCGTCAGTGACTGGA
This sequence comes from Hypericum perforatum, assembly GCA_012979155.1. Lineage (NCBI taxonomy): Eukaryota > Viridiplantae > Streptophyta > Magnoliopsida > Malpighiales > Hypericaceae > Hypericum > Hypericum perforatum. The sequence goes on along the minus strand of SOPF01029093.1, from coordinate 50,530 downwards.
GACCAAGTCACAAGTTTGTTTTCATGACTTGGTTCCAGAAAATTTTTTTGTTACTCGGTCCAAATCATGGAAAAATTATTGGTGTCCAATGTGGATACTAATTTAGCAATTATAAATAAATTTTTTAGTACCATTTTTGTAATTTTTCTTGAAAATTAAAACTTTTCAAAAAAAACCTCCTCCGACGGTAGGTTGTAGAAATGACTACGTTTCCAATCTAAGACAAAATGAAGATCAATAGAATTCTCTTTTAGACTACCCACTATCATGTCATCCTCTTGCCATCGCTACAATAAGTCACGTCAGATTCAACCATTCACTCAGTGTTCAACTCATTATCGTGTCTCGGTCATGCCACCTAATATAGTGTCTCGCCACTGGTCCATGTCAACTTTATTTTCAACTCTGGTTTTTTTTAATATAACTAATTATATTAAACTCGAATATGATTTTGAATGTTAAAAATTAATTCCGAACTAACAAAAATTATCATTTCATGAATAGAAAATTATTAAAAATTTATAAAATTATTAACAACATTCAAAAAATTTTGTTCCAATAAAATTGTGTAAAATGGTAAAAAGAGTTTATAGAATTTTTTATTTTTTTAATTTAAAAAAAAAAAGCTGACTGAGCTTGAACCCATCAACCTAGTCCAATTGAGATGAACCTCGTCGGCCAGAGCACCTGCTGGCAAACTGCCACGTGGCCTTGGGAGTGAGCTGTAGTGGGTCGTCATAAACTAGCTCGGTGGCTGAAGTTGCCGTGGGAGCCAATTGGCAAAAATATTTCGAAATGTTGATTTTGAGGCATTTAAAATGTATTATCGATAGATATTTGTTAATTTTTTTTAAAAAAAAAATCTTTGGTAGTTTATTTATAACTCAAATAAGTCTGATTAGCACTTTTGAATACGAAGTTACTATTGGGGCTCTGTAAATCGAAACATTTTTTTGTTTTGAAAGGACTGTAAATCGAAACATTGGTCTGGCTTCGTTGGCAAGTGCACACAAGAATCATTACTATCTGGGTCTAGCTTCCAACTGATATAAGAATATATATATTTAAAATTGAATCAAATCTTCTTTAGGAGTAATTTTTGTTACGATATTTTTCATGTTGGTGAAATTTCAATACAACACCTACTTAAGTCATTCTGGACCTACTCCCAGTTGATTTTCGCAAAGATATTTCTTATATTAGTGAATTTTGAACCTAGCACATAATTAAGTTAAACTAAATCATTTGCATGAAACCTACTTTCAATTGATTGTTTGGAAGTTCACTTTACCTTATGATCGCCATATCAACTTTATTTTCAACTCTAATTTTTTTTAATATAACTAATTATATTAAACTCGAATATGATTTTGAATGTTAAAAATTAATTCCGAACTAATAAAAATTATCATTTCATGAATAGATAATTATTTAAAATTTATAAAATTATTAACAACATTCAAAAAATTTTGTTCCAATAAAATTGTGTAAATGGTAAAAAGAGTTTATAGAAATTTTATATTTTTTAATTAAAAAAAAATGCTGACTGAGCGTGAACCCATCGACGTAGTCCATTCGAGATGAACCTCGTAGGCCGGAGCACCTGCTGGCAAACTGCCACGTGGCCTTGGGAGTGAGCGGTAGTGGGTCGTCGTAAACTAGCTCGGTGGCTGAAGTTGCCGTGGGGGCCAATCGGCAACAATATTTCGAAATGTTGATTTCGAGGTATTTAAAATGTATTATCGATAGATATTTGTTAATTTTTTTTAAAAAAAAACAATCTTTGGTAGTTTATTTATAACTCAAATAAGTCTGATTAGCACTTTTGAATACGAAGTTACTATTGGGGCTCTGTAAATCGAAAATTTTTTTTGTTTTGAAAGGACTGTAAATCGAAACATTGGTCTGGCTTCGTTGGCAAGTGCACACAAGAATCATTAGTATCTGGGTCTAGCTTCCAACTGATATAAGAATATATATATTTAAAATTGAATCAAATCTTATTTAAGAGTAATTTTTGTTACGATATTTTTCATGTTGGTGAAATTTCAATATAACACCTACTTAAGTCATTCTGGACCTACTCCCAGTTGATTTTCGCAAAGATATTTCTTATATTAGTGAATTTTGAACCTAGCACATAATTAAGTTAAACTAAATCATTTGCATGAAACCTACTTCCAATTGATTGTTTGGAAGTTCACTTTACCTTATGATCGCCAAGTTCATGTGTCCACATGGTCACCTTCGACACATCAAACGTCAATGATAATTAATTATAATATGGTGGGACAACACTTTAGGAAAAGATGGTGAGACAACCATAGGGTATACGAGGATTTGTTACCAATCTCATCATATTAGGAGCTACATCGGATGATAAACTGGTGTAAAAAGTGATATAATCTGAAGGTAAGATGCGGACCAAATCTGTCAAACGGTTTGGCGATTATAAAATTATGGTGTTCGTACCGAATAATGTATAATTTTTTAAATTAGATTTTACGACAATATGTATATTTTATTGTCTTAGAATTTTTTGTTGGAGGTAAAAATTGAAACACGTGCAAGAAGCTGATAATTTGTTTGTTGAATCAGTGTTGATTTACGATATTTAGTTCAAAACAGAGAAAAATATATATTCACGAAAATATCAATTTGTTGCTGGTGGGGTTTTTTTTAAGGATAAAAGTGGCGCGAAGCCTATATTATAATCGGGTTACAATACGAACAATACATAGGAATATGATAAAAAAATCCAAGCGGACAAGTAAGTCAATCCGATGATAACAAGGTGGCACGGGGGGAGCGATGGACAAGTCGAATGAGCCTGAAGACCAACGACCTGGGCGAAATTTCTGCCGAAATAAAATTCGGTTAATAACCTCAAGACGAAGCCAAGAGGGCATATGAGTGCATATAAAATACATTCAAATGAGAGTCAAGGTCGACGTAAATCAACCGAGACAAGTTTCTCCACCTGCGACCACAGAACAGGTAACAAAATCCGAAAAGATCTAGGATCAGGCGATAGCCGATCCTGACAAAAGCACAAACATAACAGCCAACAAACAAAAACAAGATTCGAGCGAGCCCTAAACAAAAGGGAGCTAAACATCAGCAGACACAAAACCAAAAGAAACATAAACACAGTAAAAACGAAATTTAGCAAATGTGTCCGGAGGGGAGGTCTACAAAGACCAACCCCTCCGGGCAAAAAAGAGGTCCACTCAAAGCTCATTAAAAAAGCTGCAACGGCTGGAATGGAAGACGACGAAACTTTGCCTGGATGTGCGAGAGTAGGGACTATTGTTGGAGAAGATCGGGCAGAGCCCTTGGTTTGGGAACCGACCAAATAGGAGGACAACAGTCAGGAGAGGACAATTTGATGATGAGGTGAGGAGGAAGACGACAGAGGTCAAAAGCGCAGACTGTGGTTGAGGGCGAGCGAGGCAGATGGCGGTGAGGCAGAGGTGAGGTGAAGGCTGTGGTTGAGAGAGAGCGAGGTAGATGACAGTGAGGCAGAGATGAAGTGGACAGCGGGGCAAGCGGCAAAGTGAAAAAAGGACCGGGAAAGACGGATCTCAGGTGACATTGAACGAACTAGGTGAAGGGTGTTGAAGTGGGCTGAGGAAAGGAAAGAGATAGGAAAGAAAAGAACTGCAGGCGGCTGGAAAAAGAAAGGGTCAAAAAACCCTAAAAATGCTCTAAAAGAGAGAGAATGCTCCACTCAAAAGGAGAGAAATTTAGAAAAATTGGGGTAAAAATTGTATGTTAAGTGTAGTTAGATTTTTTTTTTCGTGCTGGTGGGTTCTCAAGCTCTTCCCTCATAACGAGAAGAACATGATTAGAAATGCTATAAGTTTTTCACGGAGAAAGTGTTGATTTTGCATTTTTTCAAAGAATATTACCGACAATCTGTTGATTACGAAAAGTGAAGCTCTCTGACCTTGGCCCTTTCTACGGAATTGCAGGCAAGGGTTGCTAACACTAGAGATTCGTCTCATCATGTGGTGGAAAATTGATATAATTCCTCCTCAACCATACTATGTGACATTTTATTACCTATTTAGGGTAAAAGAATGTAGAACTTCTCATTTAAGAGGAAAAAAATATATATTGGTAATTTTTTTTATTAAGATAGAATTTCAAAATTTTAATTCGATTAGAACTATATTTCTAGTGTATAGCATATCGGACTTATCTCTTTCACACACACACACATATATATATATATATATATATATATATATATGGTTATGTGTAGGCATTATTGCGAAATAATATGGAAGTAAATATTCTCGTATTTATTGTTGCTACACTCTTCATTTTAGTTTCTATTGCTTTTTTGCATATAATATACCTGTTAGTCAAAGTGATTTATTTGAATCAAATTGGACTTTTTTTTTTGTCTTTGTTTAATGGTCATTGTAGTATAGATAAGACGTTACCTAGCCAAAAATTAAAAGAACAGATAAAGATTTAGGTAGAGGCATAACCTTATGTAAGCGAATATTATAGTTATCATCATCTTGAACTATGAATATTGGTTAATTGATCAAATTACATATATTATATGTTTATTATGATTTCAAATTTAATGAGGATTAAGTAAATTCCTACTAAAAGAGATTAAAGAGGAGTATCTTACTTTTTGACATATAATTAGTATTAATAATAACTAAAAAGCTAAAAATAAAAAATATAGGTATGAAAATTGAAAAAAAAAAATAATTACAAATATAACGTAATTCCACAAATTATAGTAATTCAACATATAAAATTTTAAAAATTAACAAATCATATATTAATCAAAGTTCATTTAATGATTATACATTCTAAATAAAAATAGTATTTTGAAAATAATAAATATTAATATCTTACTACTTCAATTTAAATGACACGCAATTAATCCAAATAAAAAATAATATTTCAAAAAATAATACAAAAATAAATGATATCAATATTAAAGTAAACGAGTACCAATATTAAAGTTAATGAGTACCAATATCAAGTGAATATGTATTAATATTATAGTTAATGTGTATCAATACTAAAATTAACATGTATCAATATCAAAGTTAATGAGTGTTGATGTGTGTGTAAACACATGTCACATTCACGATAGATTTGATGTATTTTAGCTATAGTTTAGAGTAATTCGAGTCATATGTCGTACATCTTTTATGATTATCGATTATGTTGAGTTGATAGTAGAAATCCATGGGTTTTGTGTGTTTTGTAGGTGTTCAGAAGGATAAGACAAGCGGGACAAGAATCAAGGCCATCGCAAGAAGAATTATCAAAGTTCGAGAAGGAGTAGTCCAAGCCCAGTGGCCACTCTTTGCCTAAGTGCCCTCTTGGGAAATTCAGCAAGAAGAATTCGTCCAAGCCAAATGGCCACTCGATGCCCAAGTGTCCTCTTGGTAAATTCATCGTCCAAGCCAAGTGGCCACTCGATGCCCAAGTGCCCTCTTGGGAAAAACAGCGAAAAGAACTCGTCCAAGCCACCAAGCGGCCACTCGATCACCAAGTGCCCTCTTGATCTCTGCCGAACTTAGCCCCAAATTTGCAACAAGGAGGAGTTGGAAAAAAACAAAAGGCAAAAGGCTAAAGTGAGAAATGATGGGAGACAAGAGGAATATAGGCCATGATGAAAATGAAGAGACAAAGAGGAGGAAGAGTAGACATCCATAAAAAGGATCCATCCATCCATCCATGAGACCTCTCTAACTTTATCTTCATTTTTCTAGATTTTAAACTTGCTCTTCATTTTGGTATTTTGGAGTTGTAAGCAACATTGAATACACAAGGATTGACAACCCTATGTTGAGTTGTAAGCAACATTGAATATTCAAGGTACTTTCTCATTGTGAATTCATCTTTTGTTAGTTAAGTTTACTTTGTGTTTCTATGTTCATCTTCTTGTTATTTATGGTTTGATCTTTGGATGAGTTTGTGAGTTCATTATCAAGAGTGACAACCTTGATTCGGTTCATAAATCTTGTCCCATTATTGTGATTTGGTATTATTGATTTCATCTAGGATTGACAATCCTATGTTGATTAATAATATTGAAACTTAGTAGTTTAGGATCATCACCCAACCAAGTTAACCAATCTGCTTAGCTTAAGATTTAGAGACGCATCATTTGGTACTTATCAAACAAATTTCTCCTTTCATTTCTTGTAGAGACGAATCAACTTATCACTTTATTACTTGTGCGATCGTGTATTCTTGCACGTATTTGGATCCAAGTTTGGACGCATCAAGTTTTTGGCGCCGTTGCCAGGAAATTAGAATTTTGAATTTGTTTTGGTTAATATTGGAACTAGTGTTCTTGATTTTGAGACTAAGCTTTGTTACATTTTCATTATTCATTGTTGCATTTGATCCTCTCTGTTGAGTATTATAATACCATACAAGTACAGGAGGTGGATGCCAAATACTCATCGTGAGAATCAACCTCTTCTTGAGCAAGATTCAGAGATCGAACGAACTATTCGACAAATCAGGAAGAGAAACTTACATATGGAAGAGATGGCCGATCGACTAGTAGTCAATGTTCCTGGTGCCATGAGACACAAGTCACACCCAAGACTTGCTAATTTTGGGTCAAGTATAGAGTATCCAACCGTGGAGGCAAACAACTTTGAGATAAAGAGCAATCTCATTCAAATGGTTGAAAAAGATCAATTCAGAGGTTATCCCTCAAAAAACCCAGCAAAGCACATCCAAAAGTCCAAGGATCATTGCTCGATAGTGAAGTATAATTGTGTCACACCCGATGCCATTAAGCTTTGACTGTTCAAGTATAGCTTGAATGATGATGCTAGGGAGTGGGTAGATTCATTTCCAGCCGGAACATTCATAACATGGGACGAGTTTGCTAACAAGTTCTTGGAAAAGCATTATCCTCCAGGTAAAACCCCTAACTTCGTAATAAGATTTCTCAATTTAAGCAGCTAGGTGGTGAATCATTGCATGAGGCTTGGCATCGCTTCAAGAGACTACTTCGCGAGTGCCCATACCATCAGATACCAGAATGGATGCTCATCCAAACATTTTACAATAGTTGTGAGCCATAAATTTGAGTCAACTTAGATGCAGCAGCTGGAGGTGATTTGACAAATAAGTTAGAAGCTGATGGTTTCCAAATTATTAAAGCCATGGGTACTAACAACCATGATTAGAGGGAACGAACCGAGAGAAGAAGAGTTGCTAGTGTACAAGACAATGATGAAGTAAATGCTCTAAAAGCGCAAGTAGCAACACTTACGCAACTAGTTCAAGGATCAATATCACTACAAGCAACATCATCCTCTCAGGTATGCGAAATTTGCATTGGACCACATAGCATGGATAAATGTTCATTTACTGCTGAGCCTGTCAATTTTGTGGGAAATGTCAATAAGAATAATGATCCATATTCCAGTACGTATAATCTGGGTTGGAGAAACCACCCAAATTTTTTGGGGAAGAATAATGCAGGACAACAGGCACCTCAATATTCGAGACCATCTTACGGAGGTGGGAATGTAAAAGGTCCTCCACCTCAGCAATTTTGCCATATCAACAAAGGTGATAACAGCAAGGACCACCACCGCAAGATTGTCAAGGAGAGGATGAGTTGCGCAAGCAAGTGTTGAGCCATGAAGCGACCATTCAAAATTTTGAAGTATAGATCAGCCAGTTGGCAGCACAACTCAACACAAGACCACCTGGTACTCTCCCAAGCAACACCGAAGCTCCTCCAACTAAACAGGAGCATTGCAAGGCCATCACAACTAGAAGTGGCCTTGAATTGGAGAAGAATGCAGTGAAGACTCCAATAAACCCTCCATCAAGGAAGACAATTGCGGAAGAGGAAGACGAGCTACGAGTAACTACTATCATTGGAGAAAAAGACAAATCACCTAAGGAAGTAGTCAAGCCAATATCAGAAAGGAAGTACCCTTCTCCACCATTCCCTCAAGGGGTGAGCAAGCAGTTATGTACCCAAGCTACCACAAGTTGTTGAAGCTTTTCAAGAACTTTCATATCAATATACCGCTCCTTGATGCTTTTGAGCAAATGTCAACATACCGGAAGTAGATCAAGGAATTTATATCAAAAAAGCGGGGGCATTAATGATTTTGAAGTCATTCCATTTACTAGGGGCTGTAGTGCAGTTCTAAGTCAAGATTTACCCCAAAAGATGAAGGATCCAGGGAGCTTCACCATTCCATGCACAATTGGTGACCAAATATTCAAGAAAGCACTCATTGATTTAGGCTCCAGCATTAATCTCATGTCCTTATCCATATTCTAGAAGTTTGGATTGGGTGACATAAAGACATCGATAGTACTCTAGCTCGTAGATAAATTAGTGACTAGAGCGAAGGGGATAGTTGAAAATGTGCTCGTAAAGGTAGATACCTTGATCTTCCCAGTTGATTTTATCATCATGGAGATAGAGGAAGATTGTGATGTTTCGCTTCTCCTCGGCCGCCCATTCCTTGCTACCGGAAAGACCAGCATAGAAGTGAAAAAAGGAGAGTTAAGGTTCAAAGTCTGCGATGATGAAGTTGTGTTCTATGTCTTTGAATCAGCAAAGTACTCTTCCGCCGACGATGATTGCTACCGGATCGGCATTATCGATGAGATTGTGAATAATCTGGATATTGTTATTGAGGATGATTTGCAGGAAATCTAAGAACCAGATTAGAGACAAGACAAGCAAAACATAATGGAGCAAGCAAAATGGGTGCGCGTAGTAGAATCACTAGAGCTTGATGATATACCAAAGCCGAAGTTGCAACCGTTTATCATTACATAAATAGACCTGAAGCTCAAGCCACTACCAGATCATCTCAAGTATGCCTACTTAAGTGAAGGTAATAAGTTGCCAATTATTATATCTGCCTCTTTGAGCCAGTATCAAGAAGAAAAACTCCTCAAGATCATTGAGGATTATAAGGAGGCTATCGGTTGGACGCTTGGGGACGTCAAGGGAATCAGTCCTTCTCTTTGTCAACACAAGATCATTTTGGAGGATGATTTTTTACCATCAGTAGAAGCCCAATGATAATTAAATCCAAAGCTGAAAGAAGTAGTGAGGAAAGAGGTGATCAAGTGGTTAGATGCCGGCATCATCTATGCAATCTCTGATTTGAAGTGGGTAAGCCCTACTCAATGTGTGCCAAAAAAAGGAGGAATTACAGTCGTCCCCAATGCCAACAATGAGCTCATCCCTACAAGAATGGTAATTGGTCAGAGAGTTTGTATTGATTTCCGAAAGTTGAACAAAGCTACTTGGAAGGATCACTTCCCACTATCGTTTATCGATCAAATATTAGACAGACTGGTGGGTCATACCTACTATTGTTTTTTGGATGGATACTCTAGCTATCTCCAAATTGTAATTGCACCTGAAGACCAAGAGAAGACAACATTTATCTGTCCTTATGGAACTTTTGCTTTTCATAGAATACCATTTGGACAGTGTAATGCACCTGCCACATTTCAGTAATGCATGATGTCTATCTTCTCTAACATGGTTGAGCGCCAAATCGAGATCTTTATGGATAACTTCTCGGTATTTGGAGACTCGTATGAAGAATGTCTTTTGCACCTGGGCAAGGTACTAGAACACTGCAAGAAGACCAACTTGGTCCTTAATTGGGAGAAGTGTCACTTCATAGTGACTGAAGGAGTGGTGCTAGGACACAAGATTTCCAGCAAGGATTGAAGGTTGACAAGGCTAAACTAGAGGTAATTGATAAACTTCCATATCCTGTGACAGTTAAAGGCGTTCATAGTTTTCTTGGCCATGCAGGATTTTATAGGTGGTTCATCAAAGATTTCTCAAAGATCTCCAAGCCTCTTTGCAAACTACTAGACAAGGATACCCCATTTATCTTTGATGAGGTATGCAAGCTGGCATTCCAAACGTTGAAGGAAGTACTTGTATCAGCACCAATTATTATATTGTCTGACTAGGAGTTGCCTTTCGAGATTATGTGGGATGCAAGTAACTACGCTGTTGGAGCTGTGCTTGGCCAGAAAAAGGCCACTAGATTTTATGTCATTTATTATGCTAGTCGCACTTTGGATGATGCCCAGATCAACTATGCAACTATAGAGAAGGAGTTTCTAGCTATGGTCTTTGTACTTGACAAGTTCCGAGCTTACCTACTTGGAAGCAAGGTAATTGTCTACACAGATCATGCAGCTATACGCTACCTCTTTGCCAAAAAGGATGCAAAACCAAGGCACATTCGATGGATCCTTCTCCTTCAAGAGTTTGATATCGAAATCCGGGATCGAAAGAGTGCTGATAATCTAGTAGCAGATCATCTCTTACGTCTTGACAACCCGATGGTAACATCTTCTTTCCCTATTAACCAATCTTTTCCCGATGAATAATTATATGCGTTAGATGTCATTTCCATCCCATGGTACGCTGATTATATAAACAATCTTGTGAGCAACATTATGCCTCCTAACATGTCTTCCGAAAAGAAGAAAAGATTTTTGCGTGATGTTAGGTACTATGTATGGGATGAACTGTATTTATTCAAGATTGACAAAGATCAACTATTGAAAAGATGTGTACCACAAGAAGAGCAAGAACTCATTTTGTACCATTGTCATGACTCACCTTACGGTGGTCATTTTGCTGGGGAACGCACCACCGCCAAGGTGCTACAAAGTAGATTTTATTGGCCGATGATGTTTAAAGATGCTGCCGAGTTCGTGAGCAAGTGTGATCAATGTCTACGAACAGAGAACATTTCTCGTCATCATGAGATGCCACAGGCAGGCATCATGGAAGTCAAAATATTCAATGTGTGGGGTATCAACTTTATGGGTCCTTTTGTTCTATTTAATCGTAATCTCTATATTTTTCTTGTAGTTGACTATATATCCAAGTGGGTTGAAACCGTGGCATTACCAACCAATGATGCAAAATTGGTGATTAAGTTCTTGCAAAAGAATATCTTTAACTGGTTTAGTGTTCCTAGGGTGCTCATAAGCGATGGCGGTAAACACTTCCGCAATAATTTGCTTACCAATGCTTTGCATAAGTGTGAGGTCACGCACAAAGTTGGAACAGCATACCATCTTCAGACAAGTGGACAAGTTGAAGTATCCAATCATGAGATCAAATGAATTCTGGAAGTCACTGTGAATCCCTCACGAAAGGATTGGTCTGGTAAGTTGGATGATGCATTATGGGCATACAGGACTGCCTATAAAACTCTGATTAGAATGTTGCCATACCAGCTCATCTACGGGAAAGCATGTCATCTTCCAGTCGAGTTAGAGCACAAGACATATTGAGCCTTATAACGGATCAATCTCAATCTCGAGAAGGCTGGAGAAAAAAGGATGTTATAACTTGAAGCAATGGATGAGTTTCGGTTAGGAGATTTTGAAAATGCTCGACTTTACAAGGAGCGTACCAAGAAATTGCATGATAAAAAGATCCTTCATTGTGAGTTTTCGGTAGGCCAACAAGTGTTATTATATAACTTATGTCTAAAACTCTTTCCAGGCAAACTCAAGTCCAGATGGACCGGTCTATATACGGTGGTTGCTATATCACCTTACGGAGCCATTCAAATTTGAAATCCGGATACAAATGAAGAGTTTAAGGTAAATGCGTAACGCGTTAAGGCATACCTTGGTGACCATTTTGAGGCACACTAGTCTCACACGGACCTTGCAGTCCCATCTCAGTAAGACTCTACCATCGTCAAGCTAACGACATTAACTTAGAACTACCTTTCACTTTTCTCTTGATTTTCGAATTTTAGTGTCACTCGCCCGAGTTTTCCCAAGTTTGTGGGTTTCTAGGGAAATGTTTATAGCATCACCCTCAACAAAAATATTGCTCCTTTGATTGTTTTCTTTGTAGGATAAAAGTCATACAGAGGCCCGACAAAAATCAGCAACGAACAAGCTAGCCAATGAGCGATCGGCAAAGCCGACCGATAAGTGGCCAGCGGCCACTCAAAGGCCCAGTACTCACTGGGCCGAACCAGAAAAAAAGGGCCAGTATTTGCTGGCCCAGGGAGTGCACGTTGGGGAGGGTCGGGCAAAACACAAAAAGCCGACTCCCTCCCCCCTTCTTCTTTACTCTTCACCTTCACCAAAACCCATTATTTCCTCTCCATTTTTCCTTCAACTCCCCCTCCATTCCAACCCAAATCCGACCGCTACAAACTTCGTCCATCACCACCATACACTTACCACCCAACAACCTCACCGTATTCCATCCGTATCACCACCCATAGCCACCAACCAAGGCCACACACTACCAACGAAGATTTTACCCTAACACTTCTTCTTTTGCAGATTCTTGGCTCTACGTTGCACAGATTCACAAGCCGTTAAGGGGGTTTTGCTCATGTTGACAAGGCCGTCAAAGCCCACTACCCGCTTTCGACCATCGGAGTTAACCACCAGAGTTGACTGCCAAAGTTGACCTTTGACCACTATTGACTAGCTACCGTTGATCACCAACTGTCACAAAATGGCACCTAAGCTTCACAACCGAGCTCTATCCAAGCGTCCACATGGAGATTCTTCACCACCCATAAGCTCCAGCTCTCGGCCACCACTGCCCAAAGATATTTGGGCAAGGTATGGTGCTCCTTTCCCTATTTTTGACACTTGGGAGGGTGATAGGTATACAAGGTTTGTTAATTGCAAAATTGTTAAACCTGTTGTGATAGATTGGGAAGATATGAGCATAATGAGATTTGATGTGAAATTGCGTGATTTGTTACGTGAAGCTGGTTGGGAGTACTTTGCCGATCATTTGATCAATATCGATCCTAAGGTCGTACTTGAATTTTATTGCACGGTTGAAGTTGCTACCAATAATGGATCATTTAAGGCACATATTCATAGGACTCCCATTTGGGTTGACAAATCCCTTTTGGAAGAGTTAATTAGTATTGGGACTGATGGTAGTTCCATCACCTTTTGTTCTGACACAGCTGCATATGCTGTATGGCAGGCTCTCACTAGTCTTAACTATTTTACGACTTAGTCCCCTACTGTTCTTATTCAGGACATACACTATTGCATCCTTCATCATTTTATGTGTGCCTGTTTTTGCGGTCAGTATGAGGATAATCGTGTCACTAGGACTCAATTGTATGCTATGTCCTGTATTCGACAGAGTCAATTGTTTAACACTTTTGCTTTACTTTATGACGTGATTAAATGAACTTTGAAAGTACCTCGGCTGCAGAATCTAGGGCTATGTCACATTGTTTCTGTGTTGGTTTTCAATTTTCATCTAGATCAGGCTTCAGCAATCCCCAAGACCATCGTTAAGCCATTCACCATTGACCTGCCCCGTCTCATCACATGGCACTTGCTTTCTCAGAAAAAATAGTCTGATAACCGCATGGCCTATCATCTCCTCAAATAGGAAGAATGCAAGGGAGTAAAAGAGCATCTCCAAACTGAAGTTGAAGCTCCACTTCTAGAATACCAAGTTGAGCTGAATGAAATAGGCACGCGCCTTACAGAGCTTGAGGTTAAGGTAGACACCCATATTGCCGAGCAGGATTCTTGTTGGCACCAATATCAAGCCGACCAGGCTCAATATAAGACCAACCAAGACCAATATCGCACGGACCAAGCATATAATCACGCACAATTGGAGTGGCTCCACACTCAATTCCCTCCACTACAACCACCTCAGTAGTGATCCCAGGCTTCCTCTATCCCTTTTTCCTTTTCTTTTTTGTTTTTTTGTGTGTCGCCCTTACACATTGAGGATAATGTGTCTTTTAAGTGCGGGGGTGTTTTGTGTAATTTGTTTCAGTTATTTTTTTTAATGTGTATTGATCTTGTTGTGTCTTTTGCTTAATGTGTGTTGATCTTGCTGTGCCATTTACTTGTTATTGATATTTATGTTGACATACGCATGTGATTGAGTCTGTTGGCATGTGACTTGTGCTTTTGATTGAAGTGTGTTATGTCTTTTGCAAATGATGAAGAAAAATTCCTTAAATTTTGAACTTTTGTCATAGGAGAAACCACATATCATGCATGAAACAACCTTGAGTAGGATGAATTATGAATACATAGCAATTATACCCTCGATCATTTAGGCTTATCATTGCACCTAGTAGGTTAGACTAAAGAATTAATGAGTGATCTTATGAGACTTTTGAGCCGATGGCGAGGACTACCCGTTCTCATTTTATTCATGAGGTGTGTGCAAAATCTGAGCTATGAAAGTGTTAAATGATTACCTAGCACAACTCAATAAAGTAGAAAGTGTCGATGGCCATTTTGTTATAAGCCTAGAGCCTTAGAGCCAAAAATCCAATCTTATCTGTTGTATACCCTGTTGAGCTTGAGCCTATTTGTTGAAATACTATAAGTAAGCCATTATATAACCTTTATTCAATCATCTTCCTACCTTTGACTATCCATCCAAGGAAGCTTTAGGATTACATTTTTGGGAATTTGTGTAAGGGTTCATACGATAGTATAGCTTGGGGGTGCTTTATCATATAAGGGTTGTAGATAGTTAAGACCAAAAAATGCAAAGACTTGACTTGCAAAAAGAAAAAAGAGTATACCTTGTGTTTAGAGAAAGAGTGGGAAAAAGAAAAATGAAAAGAAAAGTGAAAGTGGAAAGATGGAAAAGCATAAAAGTAAAAATCAAGGGAAAATTTGGAAAGTCAAGAAAAGCACAAGGAACCAAGTGAGCAAGTCAGGAAAATGGTCTTTAGGAGATGGTTATAATAGGATGAGTGATTAATAGAAGTAGGGTGAGATGTGTAGAATAGACGAGAGTTAGAATATTCTGTATATAGCTTCTCGGATTGGATAGTTTAGCCACCACTCATACATTTTTCCTCACCTTCACCTTTTAGCCACCATTAAAGCCCAAGGAAAGTTCCTCCAATGATACGATTTACTTTGTTTTGAGTGTGTTTTGGCATGATGTGTAACATTTTTAGACCTCAGAGGTGCACAAGAGAGTAGGATAGTTGAATACTATAAAGATGTGAGTTTAAATTGTTCCAATCCTACGAGTGGTTAACTTTCTAGTTTAGAATACTTGGTGCAAAAAAATGATTAAATGATTGAGGGTAGGTTGTCTATGGATTTTGTGTTCAAAATACTCAAGTATGTGAATTGTATGATTTTTGTGGTTGATTTTGTATCGAGAGTTTGAACTTTGAGGACACCATTAATTTGATTTTTCTGATGCACTTTGCTTAAGGACAAGCAAAGACTTAAGTGTGGGGGTATGATGTGTGTGTAAACACATGTCACATTCACAATAGATTTGATGTATTTTAGCTATAGTTTAGAGTAATTTGAGTCATATATCGTACATCTTTTATGATTATCGATTATGTTGAGTTGATAGTAGAAATCCATGGGTTTTGTGTATTTTGTAGGTGTTCGGAAGGATAAGATAAGCGGGACAAGAATCAAGGCCATCGCAAGAAGAATTATCAAAGTTCGGGAAGGAGTAGTCCAAGCCCAGTGGCCACTCGATGCCCAAGTGCCCTCTTGTGAAATTCAGCGAGAAGAATTCATCCAAGCCAAGTGGCCACTCGATGCCCAAGTGCCCTCTTGGGAAAAATAGCAAGAAGAACTCGTCCAAGCCACCAAGTGACCACTCGATGCCCAAGTGCCCTCTTGATCTCTACCAAACTTAGCCCCAAATTTGCAAGAAGGAGGAGTTGGATAAAGGCAAAAGGCAAAAGGCTAAAATGAGAAAAGATGGGAGACAAGAGGAATATAGACCATGATAAAAAGGAAGAGACAAAGAGGAGGAAGAGTAGACATCCATAAAAAGGATCCATCCATCCATGAGGCCTGTCCAACTTTATCTTCATTTTTCTAGATTTTAGACTTGCTTTTCATTTTGCTATTTTGGAGTTGTAAGCAACATTGAATACACAAGGATTGACAACCATATGTTGAGTTGTAAGCAACATTGAATATTCAAGGTACTTTCTCATTATGAATTCATCTTTTGTTAGTTAAGTTTACTTTGTGTTTCTATGTTCATCTTCTTGTTATTTATGGTTTGATCTTTGGATGAGTTTGTGAGTTCATACATCAAGAGTGACAACCTTGATTCTGTTCATAAATCTTGTCCAATTGTTGTGATTTGGTATTATTGATTTGATCTAGGATTGACAACCCTATGTTGATTAATAATATTGAAACTTAGTAGTTTAGGATCATCACCCAACCAAGTTAACCAAACTGCTTAGCTTAAGATTTAGCAACGCATCATCTGGTACTTATCGAACAAATTCCTCTTTTCATTCCCTATGGAGACGAATCAACTTATCACTTTATTACTTGTGCGATCGTGTATTCTTGCACGTATTTGGATCCAAGTTTGGATGCATCAAGTGTCAATATCCAAGTAAATAGATACTAATATCTAAGTAAAGAGATACCAATATCAAAATTAATGAGTATCAATATCCAAGTAAATAGGTACCAATATCCAAGTAAACAAGTACGAGTATCAAGGAGTAGGGCTAGCCCAAGTAACAGGTACTTTAGAATTTCATAAATTGATAAATTTTATTCTTATCCAAGTAGAGAATGTGATAAGAGAAGGAAAAATTACAAGATGAACAAGATGTGACTTATTAGAAGTTATGATCCTTCGTGCATTTCCTTATCACTTGCAAAAACCTTTTATACTCTACATGGCTAGCTTCCTCGTCATCCTCCCTCATTCACCTCTCTCTGATGTCCTGAAAGAAGAAGTCCTTCTTATTCTGCGATGTTGTGGAGTGGACTTCCCTGGAGATGACATGCCTCATCGCAGAAATCATGGTCGTCATCCTCCCAGATTTGGAGGGGGCCATCAATGGCTATCTCAGGAAAGTGAGACTCACCTTCCATCTTAAAGGATGTCCCCAAACTCATCTCAAAGAACATAGAAAAAATTAATTTTTTAATTGGAATAATTATTTAAAAAATTATAAAAAAAATATACAGAGAGAGAAAATGGTGAGCCAAAATAGAATTTTCTTTAAAATTTGAAATATTAATAAGGAAAAAAGAGGGATAATTAGGAACAAGTAATTAAATATTTATTTTCCTAATACAAATTATACTCCCAAACATTAATAACCGTCATATATAAAATTTAAATACAAAAACTCAATCTAAAGATCATTAAACTATCTACATCATATAGGGATAGCATTTTAGACATCCCCACTAAATCTAGAATCATCCATTATTATTCTTATCTCTTGCTACTATTTGTTATGGGTGTTTCAAACACATGTATTTCAATCATCTGTTTATATGCTTCTCATTCCTTAATAAATTGATATCATAGTTTTTGGTTTTGATTCAATTGGATGACTGTAATTTGAAAAGTAGTGGCATTTTGATAATTATTCCGAAATTGGGGCTGCTTGTTTTGGAATGGCAGTTTGTTAAAATCTACCAAATTGAGATCGAACGTTTTATACCTTCAGGGAGGAGCAGCAATGTTGGTCACTAAACTAATCCATTGCCGCTCGTGCACCCCCACCACCGCTGAAGGTCATTGTCGCCCGTTGTCTCCCTTGTTGAAGAAAAAAAGAGGTTGTGGTTCTTGGTTGACTTGTCTACAAAGAATTGTTTATCCTTGAAATTTAGACCGACTTTGAGCAGAAAATTTTGGTCTTATTTTGGATTACAAAAAAATTGGATTGTTTGGAGGGTGTGGTTTTTTGTTCTTCCTAGTTGGTGAAGTTGACGACATAATAGTTCGTTTGAATCATATTGAATTGGATTGCTTCGGGTATTGGAGATTCGCGGCTAAAGATTGATCATGTAATTTAGTTCAAGGTGGAAGCTTGTTGGGTGTTTGACCCAAAACAATTTTCAGATTCGGTTCAATAATTTGTCCAGTAAACGTATGTGATATTATATGTCTAGTTTAGAGTTGTAAGAAGGTTAGATGAGCTTTAGGCGACGTCTTTTCCCGAAGACTCCCATATTTCATACGATTTGATCAGTTCTCTTTAATTCATATTAGTGATCAATTTTGAAGTGGTCGCATGATGTTGGAGCAACAGGTGAATTGTGTGAATATTTTAAGCACTATTTAGACCAGTTATTTATTGACAAATTCACAGATTTGGTGCAAGTATCTTTTTTTTATTTTGACCCCAATAATTTGTAGTGTATTTCCTCATTGCCCACAAGGATGGTAGAGTGAGGTGCAACAATTTCAATATTAGTATATAAAGATGTTCATGCAAGGTGATGTCATGTAGCTAGTAAAATAACTTCAAGATCGATGTGTAGTAAAAGGTGTTCACGAGGATGTGATATAAAATCTAAAAGCTACCGCTTTCTTCTCCTATTTTCTACTAAAATAAGTTGGTGTACACATTGAAGGTAGATGTTACCCATAAAGATGTAGTCAGCTATGCGAGTTGATAAATTGTTTGAGTTATCCTTTGAGGGTACATCATAAATAGGAGAAGGATTGATGATTTTGGAGATTCTATGATTGAAACTGACCTATGAAATTTGATAGTAGTAAATTTACCTGTAAACTTACCTATCCAAACAAATAGCATAGTGGTACAATAAGGTCTATACTAACGGATTGGCAAGAAAATTTGAACTAAAGTGATTTGCAGAGAAGATTATGACGATGGTGAAAATAGATAAAGCTAATTAAATAAAGCTGAAGGTAAGTCAATTGCTGATATCAATGATAAAGATGATCGTGATGGGAAATGCTAAGCATCGATTATGAATTGTAGAGATTAATTATAAATCTAATACCAATTATGTTTCTTCCTTAAAATGTGCTAATTGATTTTTTCGTCAACCCTAATTACTCATCAACCTCTGAAATTAGATCATAGTCTAAGTGATCAGTCTAAATTATGTAGTAAGATCAACGAATTGAAAACTACTATTATAGATAGTCAATCTATAATTTATCCTGACCATCTACCATCAATCGGGCATTTACTTACCACTCATGGTAATGAAGAACATGATAAAGAACTTAAGAGTACTGTACAATTACTAAAAGACCACGGAAGTCTCAATGACAGTTGATAAAGAACGTAAAACAAAGTGTATGTAAAGTGTATAAGAGCTAGGATGTCAAGCGCATCTAAAACCTAAAAAATCAACAAACCCTTCGTCGGAAAAAACAAAACACTTTCACGCAGGTGGTTCCTAAATTTTGGAGCTCACCCAGCGGGCGACCAAGGGGCAGTTTTGAGAGTCCTCTTCATGCATCGACCTTGGGAGGATTGCCGATTCACCCTGTCGTCAGTGGCCATGTTCAGAGGAGGGTTCCCTTCCTTCTACGCTGACATTGCAACCCCAATCAGGTTTATCTCTGATGTCACTTTTGTTGTTCTCATCACAATACTTTCGTTTTATGGTCATCCTTCCTGACGCCACACTACCACGAGATTGATGGGAGTTTGGTGTTGCCTTGCTAGATTTATCTTTGGCAATGGTTCCTTGACCTATCACTTATATGGATATTGTATCTATTATGTATGGTAGTTTAGTTAATATATATTAAAAGATCAAGGGTTGGTTCAATCTTTTAAAATTTAATTTTAATTGTTGAGTTGTTTAATTTTTAATGAGGTCAATATTTAAATTTATTAGGAACATATATTAAAAATTATATTTAGTTATAAAAAAAATTAAGTGGGGTCAATTGACCCACTAGTTATAAGGTGCATCTTATTTTTGGGCACATTCTAAATGAACTTCAAGGTTAGATACATTTGGCTGAAAGCAGGATCGGTATAGGTGATCTTCTAGAAATTTCTCAAAGTGCGTGCGAGTAAGGACAAATCACGCTCAAAAGACTCATGTTGGTACAGTACAGTCAGTCGATCAAATCATGGAGCATTACATTTGGTATCAGAGCGACCTCGGTTTGTACAGTGTGATTTGGGGATCAAATGTACCTACAAATGAGAGATTCTAGGATTGTGTGTATCTCAACGAGGACGTCACGTATTTAAGGAGAAATGAAGTGATACCCCATATATGATTTGTAGTGTGTGAAATGTTTAAGTAATTTGATTGGTACTATCCATAGTGCACCTTTTTTTTTGCACACATCGTAAATGCGTTCGGCCAAAATTAGGATCAGAGTATGTGACCTCCTGGGAAATTTCTCAGAGTGAGTGCGAGTGAAGACAGAGTATGCTAAAAAGACCCGTATTGGTACAGTAGGGTTAGTCGATCAAACCACGAGATGTTACAATCATATTCGCCAAATTTTCTCCCGACCTGAAGTATTTTCCTCCCTCAATCAATCATCATAAACAAGGACCACAAACTAGAAACATCAAGATCACCAATTAACTCATGCTTTAAGACAGGCTCATTCTAAACATATCTGGTTAGATATGTTAAGGGAACCCAAATAATAGAGGTAGAGTGGCTAGTGCTCAATGACGGCAGAGACTCCCTCGATCTCCTTCCTCCAAAAATGCCAGGATAAAGAATGTTTAAAATCTTGTTCTAAAAACACCAAGGCAGGTATATTTAATCCCACCCCTTTGCCAAAGGTCAAAAGACTAAAATGCTTAAAGTTTATCCAACAAGTCTTGTCAAGAGTCATGTCTAGCTTCAGATTAGTACGTCAGCCAAATTACGAATGCGAACGCCTATGGAGAAAACGAACGCCCTACTTAAAAATAACGCCTATGCCAGGATTCGCCCGACATCTTCAAGGAGTGTGTGCCAGTTCGCAGCCTCTTGCCTCCCCGAAATGCAGAATTTTGGTCTGCTTCTGTAACTGTATTTCATTGTTCGGTGGTAGAGTTTCATACGGACATTTCTTCGCGGACTATCCTTGCTTCCGCGCCACTCCGCATACCTTCCAGGGAAACTGTTGAAGTTGGCTCTCTCCTCATGCGTCTCATCCTCTCGATTTTCAGGACATTGGGCACGGCATTCGCAGCTGTGGTTACGACTCCCTCTTTCGACCTCGATTCTCCAAATACCTCCAAAACAAACAAAACACATAAAAGCAAGTTTATTCAAAGCAACAAACCCATGATGTGATGTGGCTATAAGATGTTCACGTCGGAAACAAATTTCTAGCTTGAAATGTGTTCATAATTAGACAATAATTTTTTGACATTAGATAAAAGCGAGATATTACCAGATTATTTTATTAGGCATTTTATATTCCAACATTTTTACTCTGTAAATTTATTATAAATATACCCATTTGAAAACATTTAATAATCTGTACACCGGGAGAATTGGCAATTGGGCGAAGCATGATTTCTTGTTGTCCACTAAAAAGACCACTTTGTGAATCCGTTTTGTAGTTGCTTGCCACAGGGATTTCGAATTATGCATACGATGGGAAGTCAAATAATAAGAGCTATTCAGATCTCTATTAAGGTCAAGGATAATGTTCTGCCAAATCATTGCACCTCTATTTGCAAGGGCCCAAACTTTTGAGATGTCAACCAAAAATTACAATATGTGGTCGAAAGGAACAAGATATCTGGAAATCATACTTATCAAAAAAAATTCTGGAAATAAGCAACTTGCTAGCAATATCAACAGCGCAGCTAAACAACATAATCCGGTTCAATCTCAGACCACAAAGGGTTACTCTACTAAGCTATGCACAACAAAAACTTTTCGCTCAAACTCGATGCATAGCACGCTAAGCATGGATTGCGCCGGGGAACACAAGTTTGAAGGTATTCAACTTAACCCCTGGCCAACATCACATTCAACTGGTTTAAGCTTTTGTCAGACGGAGAACCATCCAACCGATGAGCGTTATGGGTATTTCGACCGTCATAGTTAGAAGCTTCCAGCTCATACGAGTGCCCCCTGTAGGTCACTTGGTGCAGATGTAGTAACGCAATCACGCTAACCGCAAACACAGCAGCATTACCAAGCACGCTTCCTAGATGGTCTGCTGTGAGGGATTTCTTCACCAGTTCAAAGCTCGAAAACATAACTCTCAGAACCGGATTCGATCTATTGTTACCGCCACCTTGCCCGAGAGGATTCTCACCAGACAAACTTCCCGGCCTGCCATATAGGTTTTCGGGGAACACGAAGCGACTAGCATCCTGCACATCCCCTACAAAAGCCAGAGCTTCCTCAATGACCTTGTACTTTTTACCTTGGTGTTCAGCTAACCTCAGAGCAAGGATGATCCTGCTCTGTTCCAGCCGGGCAATCGCAGAGTCCCGTTCAGCCCTCTGCTGCGTCTGTACAGTCTGCAGGCCAACATAAATCATTATTCATTACTCCACAAAAATAAAAAATCACAGTTAAATAACGAAAAAATTGTAACATCCACTTCAATTAAGCAGCAATAGCACAAACAAAACAAATGTGGTTATAATTTATATAGTTAGTAGTCACTCCTTAAAAAATTATTGGTTTCCAAAGGCTTTCAACCTTTAGTCTGCTCTGGTGTTGGATTTCATCCTTTCCCACGGGACACACTAAAAAGCAATTGAGGCTTTGGTCCAATTTACTGAATCGGTTAAATTTTAATATACTAATATTTACTACGGAACAAGATCTCATACGCTCGAGGCCATCAGCTTCTTCCACGAGACTATGTCCAATTTGATGAGTTTGGCTGTATCAACTCACCCTAAAACCGGACTTTCTATATTCAACCTAAAATGATAAAACAATTAGGTTGCTTTGCAACTAACAAATTGGACAAATCCTGACATGATTTCGATCCGAGACGAACATCCCCTCCTTCTCAAAACTGCAAGCGAATACGAAAATAAAGCACAAGTCATGTCCAGGGTAGGGTTCTTGAAAGAGGTTTAGAGCTCGCTCAATCCGTGGCACGTGTAAATAATCTACCTCCAAAAAAATTACAAATTACAAAAAGAAAAATATAACCGCCGTGCGGCAACAACGGGCCACGAGATCTACCGATTCGATAACTCAAGAATTAGAAACAGACGGAAGCGAGGGGCAGGAAGGTAAAATTAGTTACGTGGAAGAAGTCGAGCTGGTCCTCGAGGTTCTCGAGGGCGGAGCGGATGGCGTTGAGGCTCTTGGCCTCGTGTACGGCGGCGGCGGAGTCGTCGTCGAGCTCCTTGGTGAAGACGAAGCCCTTGGTGGGCGGCGGCGGCGGTTTCTTGTTGGTAGTGGGGAGGGAGTTGAGGAAGTGGGACCGGGTGATGACGTGGATGGCGTCGCTCAGTTTGTCGTGTAGGTCCCATATTCTCTCTAGCACCGCTTCTATTTCCTCCACCTCCATTTCCAATTTTTTAGATTCAGTTTTGGGATTTGGTAATGTTTTTTTTTCTATTCTCGGAAATTAGGGGAATTGAATTTGGGGAAGGGAAGGGAAGGGAGGGAAAGTGTAATATTTTTTAGATTCTCCCCCTCTTTTTCTCCTCTCTCTCTCTCTCTCTCTGGGGAGGAGGAGGCCGGTTGCCTTGACGGTAGGGAGAAAGAAAGACACCTGGAGTGCTTCGTGGCAAATTTGGGCGAGGGCTTCAAGCCCAAAAAATCTGGATTATCCAGGCCCAGCAAGCTTACATGATAACGAATCTGTATTCACTTGAGGGCACAAAGCAGGTTAGATTGGGAACGAATAGAAATATCTATGGAAAAATCTATTTCACTAAGAAAAATCCTACCCTCTACAAGAATCACTCTGATTTTATTATCCCAAGTCAGATAGAAATTTACTGAGTCCATATTCTTAAATAACATCCCACAAATCTTCGCTTCTTGGAAAATACTAGAACCCTTTTTTTTAAGGGATAAGGTGGCGCGGAGCCTATATTGATAAAAGAGTTACAACGTACACAAATAAAGTACAAGCATACCAAATAGAAATCAAAATCGGTCAGAGTGCAGGGTGCCACAGGAGGAGGACGAAGGGCGATCGAATAGACACAAAGGTCAGGCAGAGTTCTACCGAAACAAAATTCGGCAATTAATCTCAAGACGAAGTCGAGAGGACAACTGAGCCTAAACTCAGCAGATTGCAACGGCCAACGTAAATCAGCCGAGGCAAGATTCTCTACCCACACAAAAGACGAGCATCGAGATCCAAAGGAATCTCGGATCCGAACAACAAAGATCCAAGCAAAAACAACATAACATATGCTAGAAAGTTACGAAACAACCGAAACAGGTGGTCTCGGAACAGCAGCCAGCAAAGGAATACAAGTTACGGCTAAAAACAAACAACAGTAACCGAAAGCAACAAACAGCCAACAATAGCAAACAAAAGCCACTAACAGAATGCATAAAAATTATAATAGATACGGCCAACCGGGGAGGAGGTCGACGGAGACCAACCCTCCCCCCCCCCCCGGGTGCCCCTGCTTGCGCTCTAGGCTAGCCAATGAAAGGGCCAGTAGCGGAGAGAGGGCTATGGATGGTGAAGACTGAGAAGGCCGGTCGATAGTGTTGTGCAGCCTATTACCAACGAGGGTTGAGACCGAAGGGACTAAATTGCCCAGGGCTGGACGGTACTGGACTGGGCTATTGATGGCAAGGCGGAGCAGGGTTGGGCTGGACGGCTAGGCTAAAATGAAGAGGTTTGGCGTTGTTGACGGCGAGGCGGGCTGGGCTTGACGAAAGGACTGGGCAATGGGGCTTGGACGGCGAGCATCAGGGCAAAGGCTGTACGGTGGATACCAAGGCGAGAGCTTGGGCGACGGGCCAAAGGTTGGATGACAAATGGAGGTTCGTGGACGGACGAATAATGGCACAGTAGGAAGGCAAGGAGGTGGGCGAACTGAGGAGGAGGAGGATGGCAGGTGGGAAGTGCGAAGGTGGGTAGACTGAGGGAGACGAAGAAGGTAGGTGGGAGGGCGAGGAGGTAAGTGGACTGAGTAAGAGGAGGCTGGTGGAAGATTGGGGAATGAGGGGAGGCGACATTACAAAGGAAGAGGGATAAACCCTAGAAAGGCTCCACTACGGGAGAGAGAGAAAAAAAATCAGGTGAAAATACTAGAACCCTAGAATCACAATTCATTAACATAATACATATAACTTCTACAATAACAGAAAATCTATTAGATAAAATGAAAGATTAAAGCTCAAATTAGGCCACAAATGAAATAGAGTAAAATGGAGTAATAAAGAGGAAGTGTGATTTATTTACCACATCACAAAAAATACTAGCATTTTTGTCACTTGGAATTACTCTTCCTATGGATCTATAGTAAGCTACAAGGACAGTGCACTATCCGAGCACGAGCACGAGATGGTGTGAAGTACTATCCGGACACAAACACAAACACGTACTTGTGCGTATGTGCCTTTTAAAGCGCACATTGCATCGTCGTTAGGAGCTGAACCACTTTTAGTTTTGGCTAATTTTGGAGCTACGTAGCTGCCGAAGTCATGAGAGGACTCGATTACCTATTCGATACTCTGAAGGGACATGAAGAGGTTAGATAAGGCCTATCCAGAATGCCACCTAAAGAAAGACAACTGCCTGGCCTACCAGCCAACAGACACGTCTCTTCAAAATATATGCATCCCTTCCATCGATAGCCTATAAATAGGCCATTTCCCCTCATTTGTAATACATCCCATTCAGCACTTGCATTCATCTACAATCTTCTCTCCCTCCCTTCTCAAGTCACAAGAAAGTTCTTGGCATATAAGAGTTCGTTCAAAGTTTTCAAAAATGTTGTGCTATGTTTTTAGAAATGCCCCTTAGTTATTGTATCTTAGAGACGATTGCCAAAGTCCATATTGCAGTGAAATATACGGAACAATCTCATCTTCTGAAGAAAAATTTTAGCACTTGCCTTGACTAAGTTAGATTATAATTTAGTGCACAAACTCTAACAGCAATAATTATAAAATAAGATTCGTACACTCAAAGATGGCATCAACAGACTCTCTACCAGTATCAGCAATCTCGGGAACTATCCATACTAGAAAGTCGATAAAGTCCATGGCACCATATTCAAAAGGTGGCAACAGAAGATGTTATTCTATCTAACAACTCTGAACTTGGTTTCATTCCTCAAGGAAGACACACAAAAGGTGGTAGAGGATGAGGTGGCTCAACAAAAGATCAGTACTTTAGATGCATAAGTCACTCTAATTTTCTATCCAAGACATACATCTTAAACAGACTGGACAATATACTATACAATGTACGATAGCAAAGACTATTAAGGAGCTATGTAGTTCACTCATAAAGAAGACAAAATAAAGTATGCTTCTTAAATATCAAGAAGGGCATTAGATTGATGCTAGTCCCAAGATCAATGAGTGCATTTTGAATGTCTGATCCTCAATAGTGCAAGAAATGGTAAAACTACCCAAATCTTTCATCTTTTGAGGTAGATCTTTACTCAAAATTACACTATGATTCCTAGTCAATGGAATAACTTCTAAGTCATCAATGCTCTTCTTCTTTATAATAAATTCCTTGATCCACTTTTTGTAAGTTAGCATTGGTTCAAAAATATTGAGGAGTGCAATATTGATGTAAATGTTCTTTCACAGCTCAAAGAACTTCTTGTAGCTAGGGTGAGATACTTGTTTTTCTAATCTTTGAGGAAAATATGATTAAGAGTATTTATTTTTTGACATCATTTTAGCAAATTTTACCATTGGCTTGTCTATCTATACTAGAATAGGGATTACTCCGAGCTCTTCTGTCTTTTCACTTGCCTCTTTTATTAGAGTTTTCACCGTTGTGTTCACCATATTTTTTCCTAAATCTAGTCCACTCCAAGTTGTGATTTACTTACATTGCCCATTCTTATTGGAAGAAGTCTCGGTGTTGCTCTAAAGTGTACCTGGTTGTCTTGCATTGAGCTAAGCTGAGCTGAGCTGCCAACTGACTAATTTGCACCTTTAAGTTATGCATTGTTGCTTCATGGCTCATCACTTGCTTTCTCAACTCATCTTATTAATATGGCTATTTTTGTTAATATGGCTAAAATTGCTGATGCTAAAAACTTTGAGCATTACGATCCCCAATGTGGATTTTTGTGGCTAATGTACCAATTGATATGTATTATTTCTCCAAAAAAATTGGGATACTTTCTTTAACCAGAGTTTAGAATATGGATAATGATTAGGTACATCTATCCTATACATATTACTTAAATAAGTAACAGATTCACCAATGAAAGAAAAACTATCAGTTTCATGTGCACCAATACAAATTTTGCAAACCTGAGATGGTGAAGGTACATATTGTTGTCCAAATGTGGATTGGACCACTTCTGTAAGAGTGACCAACTATACTTGGAGGGCTATGATTCGATCATTGTCCTACACACTGGAAACTTTTTTTTCTGATCTCTCTCTCCACTCATGGTTATTTATCGCTATTGCTTTAATAATTTGCAGTCCATCAACTTTCGACTTCTCTATCAATATTCCTTTAGCTACTGCATCTAAATTTACTCAAATTTGTGAATCACGTCTATTATAGAATGTTTGAATGAGCATTTATTCTAGGATCTGATGGTGCAAAAAGTCTCAAAGTAATGCCTTATAACGATATCAGATCTCATAAAATGATTCGCCACTCAGTTGTTTAAAATGAGAAATTTTATTATTTAGTTTAGTGGTCTTACCTAGCGGGTAATATTCCTCGAGAAACTTGTCTACTAAGTCATCCCATGTGATAAAGATACCCCTTGGGAATGAGTCCAACCACTCTCTGGCATCATCTTTTAAGATGTTCCTAAATAACCTTAATTTAATGGCATTCAGTGAGACACTATTGTACTTGATTATTGAGCAATAGTTTTAATATGCTTTATAGTGTTTTGAGTAGGTGATCTCCCAAACTGATCTTGTCAAACCATCTGAATGAGGCTAGTTTTGAGCTTGAAGCTATTAGTCTCAACTGTAGGATATACAATGCTGGACTTGAGATTAACCAATCTAGGGTGTATTTGCCTCCTCATGTTATTAACTGATAAGTTATTGACCTTTAGATCTGCCATTTTATTCCTGTGCCGATTCTTTCTTCTTAAACAAAAAATTCATTCAATCTCCAGACCATATGCAAGAAGGGAATGATTATCATGACTGATATGTGGCATATACTTTGTCAAATTTCCACTACACCATAAAACTCAACAACGAAGATCAAGTGTAGTGATGAACAAATTAAGTGTAGCACTATTTAGTCTCAAAATCAAGAACTATATATCAAATATTAGATAGTGATTGATCCAAATCTGTCCCTCATAACGGTGCCAAAACTTGATGCAACAAATTTTGACCTAAAAATACGTGCAAGACAATACGGTAGCACAAGTAATATTATGATAAATCATATCGTATCCAAAGAGATAGACAGATAAATTTCAATAAGTACCAGACTATGTAATCTCAATTTTAATCTAAGTGAAACATTTGTAGTGATAAGTGAGTCTAAAACTATAAAAGCCTAATATTGTTATTCGAATTTAAGGTTGTCAATCCTAAATCTTAATGACAATATAGCAAAGCAAATATAATAAACTTAAATAATTTTGTGTTAAGAATCAAGGTTGTCAATCTTAATCCAAGACACACAGTATGAACGATACGAGCAATTAACAAACAAGATGATTGAATATGTAAAATAACTCTTGTATTGCAAAGTACAAAAATACTTTGTTGCTTGAAAATTCTGAATTGTTGTTTACAATCCTTACTAGAGAGAATAATGAATAAAACTAAAAAACAAGAACTAGGTCTGATAATCTACTAATGACTAATTCCCCCTATTTATACTAAACTCCTAAATAGGTCAAGGTTTGGCCTTCTTTGTAGGACTAGTGACAATTGGGTCTCTAAAATCTCCCATTTCTGTGCCCCCATAGATGTTGGAAAGCTAGCGACTGCTAGCTCTTATGATGCTTAGCTCACTTTCTGGTCAATTCCCCCTTATGCTTTTCAACCTCTAAAAATACTTGCAAAATAACAAAAAACCAACAACTTTCCACTTCTCGACTCAACACTCAAAATGAACTAAAGACTCAACAAAATATGACGCAAACATACCAAAATACGAATAAACATCTACCTGAACATGACTAATTTGATAGATATTTATACACACATCAGATAGCAAGAGGAAGGAAAGTCGTCCTCGGCTAGATGTAGTCCTACGATGTTGCTATCTTGGAGCGGGGGTGGTAGCGTGACTTCTCCATCTATCGGAGACGGCAGCGAAGAGTCCATTCTCAGATCCAAGGTCAGTTTCTCTCTGTTACTCTCCCCTCCTAGATCTACTGTCACCCCATTTTGTATGTCAATGATGAAGAACAAAATATTTCAACACAATTCACTATTCAATATGTATCATTTGCAATTGACCTCATTCCGAACCCAATCTAACCACCTTATGATGCCAAGTTATATTCACGCACGCGACATTATCATGGCGGTTAAATGAGTTTCAATAGCTGATGCGTATCCGAAATGAACAATAATTCAATCTTGCAACTTTATCTTTTTATGATGAATTATGTGATAATATATGTATTGCAATTGTACTATTAAGCTCCATATCAAATCAAAGGTTACCAAACCATCCACTTAAAAAAAAACCCGTCCATTAATCTCGATTGTAATTGTTCTTCTAATTACATTTACGATTTACAAGTGGGCAAAGTTGGCTATTCTTATCCCCTTCAAAGAAAAAACCCCGAAAAAAACGTAAGCGCAAACGTACGTGGTCCAAAGGTCTCACGTAAACCTAAAAGACTTTTCCCGTGGCATCTCCCCGACCTCCCTTTCCTGTCCTCCAAGGAATCAGGAAAAAGATTGTCCATTTGTTTCATCTTATTCTCTTTATTTTCTTCATTTAAAATTAAATTAATTTACAGTGGGAGACAGACAGAGGGAGCGACAATGAACGGGATGAGAGAGGGGGCTCCCCCTAGTCCGTGGGTGGATGGCCACGACATAGCGGCGGCGGAGTTGTCCCTTCTGGCGGACTCCGGCGTTGTCGCCCCTCCGGCCGCCGGCGTCCAGAACCTTGGGGTCGAGGAGAGGGTTTTATCCGCCGCCGGGGCCGCGTTCCTCTCCGCTATCGCCGTCAACCCTCTCGACGTCGCCAAGGTTCCTATTTTAAATTATAACTTTTTTTAATTTTGTTGTCTACTTTCTCTTTTAGGATGATTGTGAGAATTAGCGTTTGTGATGTGGGTTTTCTTTTGTTGGGGATTACAAATGAGCCCGTATTTAGAAATTCCATATGTAACAGAGAACATTTTCGGATTTGGTTGGTGGATTTTTTATACTTCATAAATTTGTCTACCACACTTGCAACTACCGATGTGTGATTCTCAACAACCCTTTCTGTTGTTTCTTGCTCGATTAACAGACAAGGCTACAAGCTCAGGCGGCCGGGGTTCAGTATTCACATCCTTTGAGCAACGTTATGAGCAGGATGTCGTATTTCGGGCCTAGCATGGTACGCTTTTGAGCTGAATGTGTGCAAAATTGTCTTTGTTAAGAAGTGACCCGCTGTGTGTGTTTGTGTTGGGACAGATGTTTGCTGATTTAAGGTGCTCGCCGTCGTGTTCTCGGGCTGGAGTTCATGGCACCGTTTCGATTTGTCCTCCTGATTGCTTTCAGTACAAAGGAACTCTTGATGTTTTCCACAAAATCATACGCCAGGTTCGTTGGCAGCTTTTCTTTTTTCTTTAATCTGGCCTTGGATTGATCTGTTGGTGTGGATGGTTAATTGCAGAATCTTTTTTTTGTTGAAGCGATTGAATTTGGATGTGTGATGCTTCATTACCAAATTTTGTGAATTCTTGAACTATTTTTGATTGCTGGATTTGGGGAGTATGCAGGAAGGATTTAGGAGGCTGTGGAGAGGCACAAATGCTAGTTTGGCTCTGGCAATTCCGACAGTGAGTTCTTACTCGCCTGTTCTAGCGGTATTATTGAGGCTTGCCGCTTGCATGTAATTTCCAAGTTATTACAGCCATTTGGATTTCTCGTCACAGGTAGGAATTTACCTGCCGTTGTATGATGTGTTTCGCATCTGGATGGAGGATCTCACTGCCCATAATGTACCTGGTGCAACACCATATGCACCTCTAGTAGCAGGTGCTTTAGCACGTTCTCTTGCCTGTGCAACTTGCTACCCCATTGAACTGGCCAAAACTCGCATGCAGGTAGGGAAATTGAAATGCATCTGGTGTTATATGTGTGACTTCTCAAATATTTGATTGGTTTTTTTATTTATCTATTTCATTACCATTACTCAGGCATTTAAGGCATCCCAAATCGATACGAAACTTCCTGGGGTGTGGAGAACCTTGTTGGAGGTGCTTTCACATGTTAGGAGTTCAAGTGATGTTCAAAATAACAGTGAGTCAAATTGTCTGAGCCTCCCTCATTTTATTCTATATTTTTCCTGTCAGGACTGGAATTATATACGAAAGAAACTGTTGTAAGTATTTCATTTTTCCAGAGACTGATTCCTTCTGTGAACATGATTTTCTGCAATAGTTAGAGGATATCGTGTTTTGTGGACTGGCATGGGAGCACAGCTTGCACGTGATGTTCCATTCTCAGCAATCTGCTGGTCAACCCTGGAGCCGGTTAGAACTCAGTCTTTTCTGCTTTTCCACGAAGAGATTGGGAGTAGTCTCTGCTGATAATTTCTTACCTGCTCAATATTTGCCCAAAAGTTGACAGTTTCCTTGTTTTCCTGGCAATAGACAAGAAGAAGCCTTCTCCGTATTGCTGGTGAAGAATCGAATGCCGCAACTGTTCTGGGAGCCAACTTTTGTTCTGGATTTTTGGCCGGAAGCCTTGCAGCTGGTGCCACTTGTCCTTTGGACGTGGCAAAAACTCGAAGACAGATAGAGGTACTTAAACCGTCTCTCCCATTAACTAAGTTTGGAGGACATATTTTATGATCTTGTTATATTAGCTTGAATGGCTAGTAAAAAGTTTGGAATTTTAAGATGACCAACCAAATATTGAAAATTGCGGTAGAAACTCTTGTCTAGTCATTTGTTTTGTAATTAAAATTCATTAGTAGATGGAATGTTGGTTTTAGTATCGTAAGACTTTCTAGTAAGTTGTCCACGTGTTCCTCACTTAACTTTTCTGACATTTGATTGTTTTACAGAATGATCCTGTTAGGGCAATGAGAATGACAACATGGAAGACGTTGGTGGAAATTTGGAGGTATTTTTTTGTCAATGACATATACCCAATTTTTTTTTGCTATTAGCGCTCTGTCATTGGACCCATAGTTTGATGTTTCCAGCTTAGATGGAGTAGAATGTGGTCCTATCTAAAGATTAGTATGAAGTTGCAGGAAAGCATATATTAGTTAGAGCTGTCTCGGATAAGATTGTAGTTGGTCAAACGTTTAGTACCAGGTTGCAGTGAAGCATATAATAGCTAGAGCTGTGTTGGATCAGCATGTAGTCGATTCTCATTGGTCCAAGCATGTTTTGTTTGTGAAAAACTCTCGAGAATTGTTCACGAGTACGTGGTTGCAGGAAAGTATATAAAAGCTGTGTTGGATAAGATTCTAGTCGGTCCAGTATGTTTTGCACGAGGTTACATGAAAGCTTATATTAGCTAGAAATGCCTTGGATAAAATTCTGGTTGGTTCATTGTGTTTATTTAGATTTGTGGTCTGACAAACATTGAAATGGCTTCGTCTTACAGGGTGGGTGGAGTTAAATCTCTCTTTACAGGCGTTGGTCCTCGTGTTGGTCGTGCCGGCCCATCCGTAGGGATCGTAGTCTCATTTTACGAGGTGGTAAAGCACATCCTGCATCAGCGGCATTCGAGCTCATAGTAGTAGGTATTTGGTCATGTAAGGAGACATGACATCATAGTTGAGGGGGGAGGATCGACTTTACAGAGTAACAGCTAACTGAAAGTGAAATAACACAAGCAAAGAAAAGGAGGAGAACGGACCGACCGTCCTTTAGTTTAGGAACTCGGACCGGTGCACGATTGGCATCAATCTTCTCTTTGTGCAATTTTTGTAAGTCCAGGTTTCTTGTAAAGCTCAAATTTTGGGAATAATTGTTCTTCTTTCGCACTTTCTGTATAATGGTAGAGCCGTAGAGCTCCTTTTTTCCCGAGTAGTTCTCGGTTCTTCACAAGCTTTACTGGCATTGGATGGTTTCCATTTTCCAATATGGAAATGTTTTTGGGGGACCATTTTAGGATTTCTATGTTGAGCGCTCCTAGGTTGTAAACACCCATACTTTTCAAAGGTTTTGGTTATGGTTTTGGACTCGAACTCGATATTTGGCTGCGTGATTCACAAAATTTATCTACTAACAAATATTCACTTCTTATGTCGAAGATAAAATCTTTCAAGAAATATTTCTTCCGGATATAGTTTATGCATAAAAATTTCCTTAAATAAACTGCTCGATAAATCAAGCTGAGGATCTGTTATTAAAGATGCTCGCTCCATGTTTAAAATCTATGTAAAATGATATTTTTTATACTGATAATTTCTCTAAATTGATAAAAATTTCAGTTTGGAATCGGGATTAATAAAAAAGTGATAATTTTGTATTGTAATAATTGATAATTTTTCAGAAAATTTTAATAGTGAATTATAATTATAATTTTTACATAAAATATATATTTTAATAAATACATATAATTTTACGTATTTACGAATTTAAAATTATTTTACATATTCAAATTTTACATCATCATTCCTCTTTAATCATCATATCTTCGAAATAATTATTGTGATCGTTACCTTATACTAAGAATATTTTAACCAAATATAGCATTTAAATACTATCATAATTCAAGAATAATGTAATTTAAATGTAGATAAAGTATTTTTTTATTTTTTATTTAATTATTATTCAAATTTTTAATTTTAATATTTTTGAAGAAAAAAAATAAATTTATAGTATGTGATAATTTTCCTAAAATAATATTTTTTTATCATATGGATATCATTTTGAAGAGATTTTATTGATGATTTTTCTGTGTTCCTCTCGTTTTGTTCATTGATATTGATTTGAAACCCATGCACAGTACGGTGAAGAAGATAAATAACTAATAAATTAAAAGCATATAAATTAACTATGATGAATTAAAGTACAACAGATTGGAACAAACTTCTTGACAAATACGTAAATACGAGTAGATTCTTTTTGAATTTTAACATTAATTTCTCTGCATCTACCCATCTTGTTCACAAATTAATTTTTCTATGCATCATCGCCCCATTTTTATTCTTCCATTTTTTTGGTACCTCATCTTCGACTAAAAAAAGACATCATCTTACAATAAACCCTCCCTCCGTTCAATGAATGAGATAAGTGAGCACCAACGCGACTGCCATTAGGAGGTAAGCTATTCCTTGGTCTATCGTGGTGCCTGAAAACACAAAAAATGAAGACGGTTGACGTAGTTATTTTAGCTCGACGAAAATGTAGGTGTATTATTATAAATTGTTTGGAGAACGGCCGGAATTGTTTTGATTTCAACACGTTGCATTATTATTCCTTGCCTATGACCCTAATTGTTTGGAGTGCCATAAAATTTTGGATTTTTGTCATTAAAATTCAACGCAAAAATTCTAACATTTAATTGATAATAAATTTTTTTATGTCCTCCTATGCATGCATGTAAGAACGTGAAAGATACGAGAAGGGGAGGAGGAGGCGGCCTACCGTCGCTGGTGGGTGACGGTGCAGGGGCCGCGGATTGGCCGCAAGCCAACGGCAACAACACAGCGAAGACGACGACAATGGCGGCGGCGTAAGCACCAAAACCAACCCTGGGACCTTCCATTTCCTTCCCTTGTAATCTTTCCTCTCGTCTCCTCTCTTTTTTAGGCTAGATGGTGATCTGTTCGTCCTTCTCCTTGGAAGGGGAGAAGAAAGAAAAAGAGAGAAGAGAAGCCGAAACCAACGTAATCACACACTTGAAATAACTATTTTTTGCAGCCTCTCCGACGCCACATTGTGTGATGAAATTAGTGCACCAGGAGCCTTCTCCTTTTATATATGTATATATATAGAGACACATACACACACACACACACACACACACAAAAGTAACACAATGGATGTCATTATAAATGAAGGTTGAGGCTGGGAGAAACGCAAGGGGCAAAGAGGGATCCACCCACTTGTTTTTTAGGGCTCACCACAAGCGGAATTTTTTTTTCCATTTTAGTGTCATTGTTCATCCAAAAATACTAAAATAGTACCCAAGAAATAAAAATTACGAGTTTGGTGTCTGTGGTGGACCTCCAGAAAATTTTTCCGTATCTTGGACCAAGAGACGGATAAATTTTCCGTCATTATCAAGTAACGAGAAAAATTTCCGTGACCAAGTGATGGAAAAAAAGTCATTTTTGACTGGTAGACATTTTTTTTCTTCTAGTTTTTATATTTTTTATTTTTTAAAAAATTCAAAAAAAATAAAAACAATTTATAAGATTAAAATATTTATTTAAGATTTTTAGAATTTTTTTTCAAAGTTTTTACATGCGTACAAAATTTGAACTCACTTCGAGTTATATCCAATTTCTATGTCCTAATTTGATAACTTAAGTTTAACATAAATATTTTATAAATATACTTGATTAAACAATTTACTATATTTGTAAAAATACTTTTGTTAAACTTAAGTTATCAAAGAGGACATAAAAATTGGATATAACTCGGATTGAGTTTAAATTTTATACGCATGATTCTCAAAGTAAAATTTCTGAAAAAATTTAGAATATCTTAAATAATTGTTTTTGAATTTCTGATTTTTTTTATAAAAAAATCAAGTGACGGGAAAAAATCCCTCTTGGTCAAAAACGACTTTTTTCGTCACATGGTCACGAAAAAATTTTCCGTCACTAGAAATTTACCCGTCTCTTGGTCCAAGAGACGGGAAAATTACGTGGAGGTCATTCGTGGACACCAAACTCGTAATTTTTATTTCTTGGGTACTAATTTCAATATTTTTTGATGAACAGTAACACTAAAATTAAAAAAAAAACCCACAAGCCATGTCATCTAGGTGGAATTTTTCTCCACAAACCTTTGTGTTCTTTTATGGCCATTTTATAGCCACTATTATCAACACTTACTAGTTAAATTAAAATCTTTGAAGGACGAAAGTTCGAACTTCAGAACCATTATAAACTACAATAGTTTATTCATCAGTTGATCTAATTACATTATTATTATTTTTTAATTTTTGGATCACATATTATACAAAGATTCGTTGAGTTCAACTAATTAAAGCTCGAATCAACCTGAAATTTTGAAAAGTGACAAAATTCTCCCAACAAATATTTAACATTGTTGCATTCCATTCTGAGTGAGTCTAACTTGAGACAACAAAATATCGATCTTATTAGTTGTTGTAGTTGTATTATTATTATTATTATTATTATTATTATTATTATTATTATTATTATTATTATTATTATTATTATTATTATTATTATTCTCTCTTATGGGCTATTATTATTATTATGTTGGTGCTTGCTTTCCTTGTAATTCCTAGCTGTGTTATAGATGGAAAGGACTTGTTATAAAGGTGACAGGCTGGATTCTCTAAGCTGATGGTGGGAGTATTCTCTGGGGAGGACAAAGCTTGATAATATTACAATCGAGGCATACTAGAATTTGTTGTTGACAACCTGTTTAGGAGAAATAGCTTGACTGTCTCAGTTTTTGGCAGGCAATTAGTATGATAATCGGTTCAACTTGGTTCCTTATTCTAGCTGCTACTTGGGCCTATAAATTACATGAATATTTACATCCAGTATTATTTACTAAAATAAAAAAAGTCTAACTTGGTCCTGCTATTAATATTTACATGCACTAAACCGACCAATCTTTGATGTCATAGGCTAGGTTGGAAACAAAAGATGTTACCATTAGCTAACTTGAAGAGAAGTAATCGCAATTCCCGATCCTTTGCCTAAGTCAACAGGGTGAAAAGAGAGGATCTTCCTTGTTCTGGTAGATCTTGAACAGTTGCTTGGAGTATTTGGTGGCTAGATGTCTGCAAACTTCAAGTCCCTTGGGGTCGTACTGTTCGAGTTGACGCACCGTCTTCTTCACGTTGCTCGCTAGATCCCCATCGGTGAGAAACATCGCCAAGGTAGTGCCCCTGCACCAATTTTCACCGTAGTTACCGAAATGATTCGAGCAAATACCACACGAGCTTATAACAGATTATGGAAAAAGCAATGGCCAAGTACCTGTAGGCATCAGGTTGGCTAAATCCTTGTTTGTTGTAATGTTGCGTGACCTTATTAGCCTGTTCACCAGAAGTTTGCAGCCGACAAAGGGCACACACGGCCCTCATGCATAGTTTCGGATCTTTACCAAAATCCGCGAGCATGTCTGCCTCAAACTTCCACTTTGACTCGCGCCCCTTTCTCCTGGAAACCAGAGCCAAAATTTCATCCATGTCACTATCTGATACATCTCCCAACTGACCATTACCATCATCAGCATCAGATTCTTCCAACTGATCACCACCTTCACCAGAAAATTCTTCCGAGTGACTACTACCACCTTCAGAATCATTGACAATAAAACCGTTCAAGCTTTCACCCTCGCTGTTCATTTCAACTTCTTCAGATTCACCATCTTTGATTTTATTAGGTGGAGAACTGGTTTCTGTCCCTCTCATTTGCTCACGTTGCCTCAGTGTCACAACACGCCTTATTGAAGGATTCTGGACACTCTAAGTAATGCTTCTCATCGGAAGCAGCCACATAAAGATTAGGTCCTTGTAAATGCTGCTGCTTCAAATAACTTATAGGAAGATGATCGTCTTCACTCTCAGAATCACTTCTAATGATATTGACGACTCGTTTCCTTTTGCTGGTTGAAAGACCAGGACTCACCATTTGTTCATCATCACCATCACCATCACAGTTATCATCGGAGTCTGAAACATTTATCACCCTGATAGAAGAAGGTCTTGCAGCGGGAGTCGAAGGGGTTATCTTTCCGCTAGGTCTTTCTTCCCCAAACATTAGCTGCTTTCCAATGCGTGCAGATATCAAACTGTTGCAATTCTTCATTGCTGT
This sequence comes from Hypericum perforatum, assembly GCA_012979155.1. NCBI lineage: Eukaryota > Viridiplantae > Streptophyta > Magnoliopsida > Malpighiales > Hypericaceae > Hypericum > Hypericum perforatum. The sequence goes on along the minus strand of SOPF01029093.1, from coordinate 12,510 downwards.
AACATGTATCATGGATATCAATATTTTAGTTTGTTATGCAACAAAGCAACAATTAAGAAATGAAAATTTTTGGAGACAATTTATAAACCAAGAACGGAAAGAAATAAGTCATGCCATATCGGAAAACGGAAAACTAAAAAGCAATGATGTGCAAGAACAAATTTAATAACATAGGGTGCATTCTGGTGTTACCATTCTGCAAAATATTACAAGAACAATGAACAGAATGCCATATGAAGGTTAATGATAACAAATAACTACAAGGATAAAGGGATCTCGTATCTCGAAAAAACACAAGCAAGGCAATCTCTGACATAGGGAAAGAATAGAAGCCTATGTTCTGAGCAATAAATTCAAGGTATGCTTGTTTCGATACCAAAATTCATCAGTATGAAACAATAGCATCTTATACCTTCTGAGGTGAATTGCATGTCTTGAGAAGGAGCGATGCAAATATTTTCAACCGCTGGCTCCATAGCTTTCTCATCCACATATGACTGGCTTTTACCTTCGGTCTCTTCGGTAGACCGGCCCTTAGCTAACAACCCAATTCCACACGACTGCAAGAGCTGCAACTCCAAATCGCTATACCTATTCTTCCAGAGTCTGGCATCTTCTTCTGCCTTCAGTTTCTGGCATTCCAATGCCTTGATCTCTGCTCTTAGCAGGAAATCATTACTTTCCTCCTCCCCTTCATCTTTGACTCTAGCACTATAACTACTTGGATTGATACTCCCTCTCAAATCCTTTAGTTCTTGATCGACTAACAATTTCCGGCTTTCTAGCTCCTTAAACATCGCCTCGAGTACTGCATAATCTTTCTTCCTGTTCTCGATCTCCAATTCCAATTGCGAAATCCTCGTCTCAGCATTCTGAATCCTCTCTTCCACTTTTTGAGACCAACAACCTTGAGAGTCCTCTTCACAAAAGTGATTACGCTTTGAGACTTTAACTTGAACCCCGTCATTGCTTCCCATCATAGAAGGCACAATCCAAGGAAATCTGAAATGCAAGAAACCACATGTTGAGGAAATCTCAACGTGCTCTTAAAAGAGTATCAAATCCAATGATAGTCGGTAAACAAAAATTGAAGGACTTTTTGTGCGTTGTATCAAATTCAAGTCAACAAGGTTTCAACGAGGCTTCAAAACGACTCGTACATGGGAGGCAGTTATCGTTGGATGAACTCTGTTTGATTGCACCACGAAACTACTTGCCGACTTTCATTAGAAACAGAGTGCCATAGCTGTAGGTTACTATGAAAACTGTAGAATTCAGCGAACCATTAACTAATGTTTCTAGAGCTACCCTGCATTCCCTAACTCCTAATCGAATGTGCTACATACTCATGTCTAAAAGATCTCGCACAACTGCACGAGAACACTACCCACCTAGAAATCTACTATTCAACTTGGAGAGCCCCTAGGACAACTATTCAACTCGGAGAGCCCCTAGGTTAAATAGGAGGTTGCGTCGCCGGCCTCTGTAAAAACCTATCTGATAAACCCACTCCAACTGAGATAATTAGGCAAGATCCTCGTGGCACCTAATCTTTAAAACCCAAGGTAGCCATGCCAGTTCCTCGGAACACACAAATCAAATAACAAAACAAAACAAAATAGTGATTTCCGTTCTCAAGTCTCAATTGGTGCAGTCTTTTCCACTTTTCAACACAAAAAGTGGTCTTTTCTCACTTTCCCACGAAAGTCGCAAACTTTTTTTTTTTTTTGGTTGAAGAAAGTCGCAAACTTTCTCGACCAGTAAAACCCTAAACTTTCAAAGAACCTAAGGCTCTACAAGTAACAAAAAAAGAACCAGACAAGCAACACCAGAGACAAAGAATAACGGAGAGAAACATCAAGGTCAAACTGTAAGAAGGGAGAAGAGATAGCGAACTCACCGCTTTAGAGGAAGAAAGCCATGTTTCCCAGGAAAAACTTAATGGGCCTCTTTAAGCTGCTCCGGGAAATAAAAAAGGGCAAATTACCTTCACATCTTTGAACAATGGTCACCCTTCTCCTCGAGTCCCTGGAAGAAAGATGAAGTGCAAGAAGTGGAAGGAAGAACAAGGCAATGTGTTTTATTTTCCGATTTTTTAGTTAGGAGGAAAATTTAAACTTTTTAAGTAGAGGTTTGCTGACAATATGACATATTCCGAATGGAAGGACCCGAGAGTATCACCAAATGTTAGGGATCGGTTATGGGAAACCCAGGGTCCCAAGGGAAAGGGTGACCCAGTCCAGGAGTGTGAAAGTAGTTTACCCAATAAGTAAACAGGTGTTAACAAGGAGACAGTGAACTCAGCTGCCGTGGATACTTGGTGTTATACCACGTGGCGAGGAGGGACGTTTAGATGCTCTGAAGATAGGACGATTGGAAATAGATGCTCTAAAGTCTGAATTCAATTTGGCGGTTTTTTTTGTTATTGTACATAATCATTTGCAAATTTGGTATTAAATTTTCATTTTACGAATTTAGTGTCCACATAGCAATACCGCTTTTCCCTGTTTATTAGGACTAGTATATAAGGTTTTTATCCGAGTATTGACTGAACACATATATTTAATCCGTGTTCGTGAGAAACAGAGAAGAATACCGAACTCCCCTCCCCTCTCAATGCCCCGACGCACTCCTAATGCTGCTTCCGACGACTGGACACCTGCCATGACTTGTGTGAGCTCACCAGTATGGATTTTTTTCTCTTTCAACTAATTATTAGGGTTTCGGTGGGATTTGAGAAATTATGATTTTTAGTGTGAAGTTTGATTAGTAATTAGTCTTAATTAGTAATTTTGTATTCGTAATTTGATTATGTTAATTAATTGGTTGGATTGATTGAATTTATTTTATTAAAATTACAATCAATCAAATAATTAGTATTAAAGTTTGCTAACAACCGTTTTAGTTGTTGATTTGACGTGAATTATTTAATTAATATTTCTTATTTGTTTTTATGTTAACTAGATAACTTTTATTATGCGTATTTTTTATGTTGGGTCTTGGTTGTGGTTCAACTAAATCAGAAATTCAAATATCAGGTGTAGACTAATCAGGTACAATTTTTTTAAAACTTGTTGTGGTTTCAAATGATACCAGACTATTTTTGAGATGGAGGACTAACAGATTCGAGCTAATTGCGATATCAAAGTGTCGATCTAGTTATTGTCGATCTGGTTAAAATCATTTAGAAGCTGTATGAAATAAAAAATTGAGGAAAAAAGTGATGAGTATATTGTCGATCTGGTTAAAATCTGCCAGCACCATTTCAAAAGCATTAGAGGTAGAAAATTCGACATTCATATACTACATATAGAGGACTGAATGTTGGGATGTTTGGTGTATAAGCATTGTGGCTCTTGAGACAGTAATGTTTACCGCTTTGGTGGAACGATGACGGCCAGAAACACACACATTATATATGTTGATGAGGGAGATGACGATTATGCTTGAGGACATTATTGTTCTGCTTCAGTTACTTATTGATGGTTGAGTAGTTATAAGGAGGTAGACACCTCGTTATTAGTAGGAGTCATGTGGAAGGCATTTTAGCATGAACCCTGCTCACACTCAAAGGAAGATAGTGACAAACCAAATTAAACTTGGAAAATATTTGGATTACATGACGATTATGCTTTAGGACATTGCTATTCTATTTTGGTTACCTGTTGATGGTTGTGACACCTTGTCAATGACAGGAGTTATGCATAAGATTTTTTGACATGATCTTGGTGGATTTTGATAAAAAATTGGTTGGTGTTGGAAAAAATAATGTTAAAGCCTTGGTGAATTTTGGATAAAATTTGGTTGGTTATTTTGTGAGTTTTTTGAGAAATCTGAAATTTCAAAAAAAATTAATGAAGGTGGGAGTAAACTATAGCATTAGCCAAAAAATTATGATTTAGACTAAAACTCATAAGATCAATCAATCATCATCTTAACTAAACTAATTGAAATCTGTACCTAGAAAAATATAATAAAGGAGATCATAAGAAGATGAGATGATTATATAAAGATCAGAGGAGAGTTTGTAAATTGCTAAAAAAACTGATATGAGAACGATATCTATTAAAAAAAATTGAAACTATTTTTGGCCACATAAATTCTACAAAATTTTATAATCACATTAATTGGGTTATTGGATATAAATAGTTTTATAAAATTATTAACAATATTAAAAAATTGTTCAAATATAATTGTGAAAAAATAGTACAAGAGAATTAAAAAAAATAAAATAATTTTTCCAGAACAACATTTTAAAAAAAAAAAATTAAACATTGCGCAACAAAATTTGTCATGTAAGAGGTCACGAGAACAATATCTATTTATAAAAATTTGAAACGATTCTTGACCACATAAATTCTACGAAATTTTTGAATCACATTGATTGAATTATTGGATATAAATAATTTTATAAAATATTAACAATATAAAAAAATGTCCAAATATAATTGTGAAAAAATAGTACAAGAAATTTTTAAAAAAAATTTAAATAATTGTTCCATGAGAACATTGTTTTAAAAAAAATTAAAAAATGCATAGCAAAATTTGTCATATAAATGGGAGTGCATGGTGCGAAAGCACAATGTACCACACTGATATACAGCAGTACAATCCGTGTCAAGTCATTTTTGCGTGTCTAACCAATTATGATCAGACATGTCAATAGAGTGTCATGTTCCTTGTGTGGATGGTCTAAGTCTATATCCGACATGTTAAATTATCGATAGACATAAATATGACTTTTCTGAACATGTTATTACATTGACAGGGACTCTAGATAGGAATTGTTGTGGCGCGAATTGGTCAAGCAATTGGACTTGCTGTAATGACATTACGAACCAACTGGCAAACAGAAGCAAGTTCCTTTTTCTCCTTGTAAATTGGATTGCTTCATATATTAGGTACCTATATTATATTACCAATATTTTACCTAACAATTACTATATTACCCGTGCAGGCAAAGAGAGCAAGAGATAGAGTGGGAGCTACACTCGTAGCAGAGGATGAAGAGTCGTCAGAGGCTTGTTAATTAATTGTTTGATATTAATATAGGTTTGACTCGAACATGTTGTAATATTGTATTGGATATCTAATTTGAAGTCTTAACGTTTGAAATTTGATTTCTGTCTTCATAATGTTGGTAATAATTTTGTTCCTGACAATTAAGATAAAGGTTTAACTTTAAAAAAACATTAAAATTTCCGAAACAAAGTGCGGCCGTTGAAATGTAAATTTTCATGCTGTCACATAGCTGTTACGCACTTAACCAAAACAAAATCTATCAGAGCCGGAGACTACAATTGGAGAAACATTGGCATTTAGATAAGTATCTATGAATTTTCTAGGGATTGGTAATGGGTGAGGCAAGGTACCTTATTTTTTTTGAAAAATTACAAAATAAGTCATGTGGTTTTGCGCTTTTTGACATATGATTTTGTACTTCAAAAACGACTAAAAAAGTCCTGACGTTAGCTTCAGAGTATCACTTTTAGTCTCCGAACCTAAATTCGTCCCAAACCTATGGAAAATTACTTTTTCATCCCATTTTTTTACATTTTAGTCACAAATCCCAAATTCTTTTTCAATTATATTTATTATATCAAAGTAGTATTAAGTTTGGGGTCCACTACTTCCGAATTTCACCAGACGCTCAACATCAAAGTCGTAGATCTAGGAACCACCGCATGTATGGTCTAACGGCAAAGGGGGTCAGTCTTTAAGCATGAGCTGGGAGGTTCGAATCCGCAAATCCCTCCAAAACCGGAATTGTGGAAACAATTACCCCACAATTTTTTCCTAAAAAAAAAGTCGTAGATCTAGGTCTCACGGATCCTCTGATTTTGGAATCGCTAGATTTGGAGTACGTATGCGAAAGTTATGATTTTTCTACCAAAATGCGACGAACTAAGCCTATCAATCGCAACTCTCCCAAAACTCACCTAAAAACCCAGAAACGCTAACTCAAATCACAAAATACATAACAACAAAGTCATACGCAATCGTGTCGCAGACAAACACGATTTGGAATCATCCAAATCGGGGTCCACACGAAAACGTTACACCTATTCCACCAAAGGATGACGAATTCAATCAAACGGTTTTAAAATCAATCGACACAAACACAACCAACGGTCAGACCTAGCGGTCACGACCATGACGAAATTAATGAGGGGCGTAATAGGGGAAATCGGTGAATTTAGGCCAGTCGCTCGATGTGGTTGTCGTCGAAGGCAGATAGCACGTGGACAAGCTGGGTGACGAGTAGGCGAGGAGGGAGTGGAGGTTGGGACCGTGGGATAGGGCGATGGAGAGCGCGTGGGAAACATAGAATGCGTGGAATGCGTACGACTTTGTTGTTATGTGTCTTGGTTTGAGTTAACGTTTCTGGTTTTTTGGGTGAGTTTCGGGAGAGTTGCGATTGATAAGTTTAGTTCGTCGTATTTTGTTAGAAAAATCATAATTTTCGCATACGTACTTCGAATCGAGCGATTCCAAAATGAGAGGATTCGTGAGACCTAGATCTACGACTTTGATGTTGAGTATTTGGTGAAATTCGAAAGTACTGGATCCCAAACTTAATACTACTTTGATATAATAAATATAATTGAAAAAGAATTTGAGATTTGAGACTAAAATGTAAAAAAAGGGATAAAAAAGTAATTTTCCATAGGTTCGGGACGAATTTAGGTTCGGAGGACTAAAAGTGATACTCTGAAGCTAACGTCAGGACTTTTCTAGTCGTTTTTGAAGTACATGATCATATGTCAAAAAGTGCGAAACCACATGACTTATTTTGTACTTTTTCCTATTTTTTTTAGTTAAATTAGTATTCTACTTATGGTCCTATATGTATTTTTTTTTATAAAGACCCACACTTGAATCCTAGAGAGTAAATAAAGATTCATGCCTTATCTATAAATTTGCTATTTTATAACATAATCTTTTTTAATTTCAATATAATTCATATAAAAAGTAAGAAAAAAATTATATAATAAAAATGTATATCAAAGTAAATTTAAAAAAAATAGTAACATTTTAACGATCTAAATAAACATGGTTAAAAAGTTATCAATAAATTAATAAATGTTAATATAAAATTCCAAATAAAATAATTTCTTAATAAATTTCCATGTAATTTTTGAATTTTGAATAAGTATTCGTGATTATCTTCTTGCTCCTCTAATTTAATTTTTTTTGCTTGTTTCTGCATCAGAATATTAAATTTAATTTTTTAGTTAGTCATTTAAGATTTGATATCTTAATATAAAAAAATTAGTATTATTTATACCTAAAAACTTCACTATCAAATTTAAACACAGTATTTTGAATCACAAACTTAATAAAATATATCATTATTGATGTGTGTGTGAACACCTATCTAATTAGTCATATTGAGATGGATGTTCAGTTGTGGTTTGGTAAGTTTGTGTCATGTTTTATTGAGTCTTTAGTTTGTTTTACATATTCAGTCGAGAAGCTAAAAGTTATTGGTTTCTTGTGTTTTTTGGTATTTGGAGAAGTTGGAGAGTATGAAGAGGAATTGATAGGAAAAGAAGCTAAGCGCAGAAGACCTAGCGATTGCTAGCCGTCTAGTGGGTGCTGAACTTACAAACAGTCGAAGTTTTATTAAATTAGTTAGGTGCTGAAATTTAGACGTAGTTTTTTTAGTTTTATTCATTATTCTCTTCAGCAAAGATTGTAATCAATAGGCAACAAGGTATTTTCATATTTTGTAATACAAGTTATTTTGTAGTTCAATCATCTTGATTATTAATTGCTTGAATCATTTGAATTGTGTGTTCTTGGATTGAGATTGACAATCTTGATACTTAATACAAGATTATTTTTGTTTAGTTTTATTACATTTGCTTAGATATATTGTTATTAGGGTTTAGGTTTGACAATTCTAGATTTGAATAATATTGGGCCTCATTGTTTTGGTCTCACCTATCATTATAACTCCTTCACTTAGATTAAAATTGAGATTACATTATCTGGTATTTATTGAAATTAATTCATATGTTTGTGTGGATATGATTTGATATATCACTATATTACTTATCTGATAGTGTTCTCTTGCACGTATTTCTAGCTCGAGATTTTTTGTATCAAGTTTTTTGCACTATTATCAGTGACAAATTTGAATCAATTACTCTCTAATATTGGATATAAGTTTTTGATCAAGAAGTAAACAAAGTTTATGCCACAGACCCATCAGAATAATCAACCCCTTCTTACGTACGATTCAGAGATTAAATGAACTTTTTGTTTTAAAAGAAGGAAATGTTATAGAAACGAAATGGCAGATTGATAGGTCAACAACTTATTAGCTATCAACATGAGGAGGCAAACACACCCCATATTGTTCAGACACGGCCTAAAGGATGATGCGAAGAGTGGGTAAACTTATTCTAAAAGAGTAATTTTAGCACATGGGATGAGTTAGCAGACAATTTCCTCAAAAAATACTACCCACCAGGCAAGATCACTCAATTATAAAATAAAATTTATTTCAAACAACTGAGTGGTGAATCATTATATGAGGCATGGTATAATTACAAGGCATTTCTTTGAGACTGCCTACACCATCAGATTTTAGAATAGATGCTCATTTAAACATTCTATAATAAATTTGATCGACAAGTTCAAGCAAATATAGATATAGCAATAGGAAGAACATTGGTAAAGATGTCAAAAGTTGATGTACTACGAATTATCAAAGTCATGTGCGTGTAATCGTACACATATTTGGTCATGTTTACTGTGATGTTTAGTTGTGTTTTAAGTTAGTTTAGTTATGTTGAGTCAAGTGTTTTATACATTTTATGTATCGAGTCGGGAATCAGATACTTGTCAAGTTTTTGGTATTTTTGTAGGCGATGGAGTAGGATCTGGATGAACGATCATGGAGCGGAAGAGTGAATGTCAAGAACTGCACATGATTAATAGTACGAGTGGGTGACTAGTCATTTACGTGGAAAGAAGGACGTAACTGCAAGAGTAGCAGTCGCTGGCAATAGTAGCAGTCGCTGGCAAGAGTAGCAATTGCTAGTATAAAGAACCTGGAGAGCCTAGCGGTTGCTACATCTCAAGCAGGCGCTGTTCAGAAAACACCTCCTCAGTGCAGGGAGCACTGGATTTCTTTTAGCGGCAGATAGTATACAGTAGTCACTGGCCAGGAGTAGTGATTGCTGGTTTTGTCGGGCTGAAGAAAAATCACCTATTTAGTCAGTTTAGTTAGTTTAGGTTAGTCAATTTTGGCTCAACTATAAAAGGCTTGAAGCCCTAGGTTTTAAGACATTCTTGGATGGTGATGAAGGTTTCGCTGTTCCTCGGTAATGTTCTACCAAAATTCTACTTGATAATGGATGATTAATCATTTGTCAGATCTTCTTGGCGTATGCCAGAAATGGGTGGCGTACGCCACCCCTAGACCAGCCCAAAGCTCTGGCACACGCTAAAGCACCTGGCGAATATAAAAAGCTAACGGACTAACACACCTAGCATGCGCAAAAAAGGATGGCATGCGCTAGTGCTTCAGCAGCATAGTTGTAGCGAATTACAAATAGAGTAAGTAGGATTGTCGATCCACAAAGATTGAGGTGTTAGGCCTACTCTAGGGTTTACTTACTTAACTAGGATCAAATTATGAAGTTTGTAGTTGAACTCAAGTGATCTAAAGTCTCAAACATCAAGCATCAAGAGCATAAGAACAAGCAGTTAGATAGTTTATATCACAAAACAGATTATCAACAACTAAAAAGCTAAAAGCGAGCTAAGTACCTTAAAAATTAATATAACCAAGTGATTCAGGGGGCATACGAAGCATGTAACATGGTACGAGTGTTTCAAAGGTAATCAATCTACACTTTCATGCTAGAAAGATCTAAATTGACCCTTGACCAAGCTTAAAGAAGGTTAGATTTGTTCTTTCGACCCCACCAACCAACTAAACTCAATCAAGAACTAACTATGTATATCACTCAAAGCACAATCAGTAGCTAAGGAAGATTATTCTTCTATCAAAGCAATAGATCATCAAACTAACATTTCTATCAAACCTATCTCCTTTCAGTCTCAAGATTTGACTAAGTACAATAACTTGGTGATCAAACAAGTCAAAGCATAGTATGAAATTTGTTAATAAGAACATGTTCCTACACATATTAACCTCGCTAAACCGTGGCTACATACAAGGCATTAAGGCACAAAACTCACAGCAAACTACTCACACATATTTATATAAACACAAAGCATTAACATAGACAAAGAGTAAAAGGGATGGAGACTTATCAAGACTCCAAGCTCCCCCTCTTCAAGTCCACGTTCTTATACCAAAAACCAATATTTACATCTGTTTTTGGACCAAAGTTAATGTCTCCTTTGGTCCAATTTGTCCTCTTTACTTTATAAAACAAAACTAGCATATATACTAAGTAACTAATGGAATAGCAAACTAAATATCTAATCTAACTTATCTACTAAAATATCTAACCTAAAAATATCTAAAAAGAGTCAGCCATTATCCCCCTTTCCTTCAGAAAGCTCTAAGCCGCCCTTGTCAAGTCTTGCCATTTGTTTGTCCAACACTCTGCTTTATTTTACTTCTGTCCATCTGGTCTGGCGTGCGCTAGGTTCAAGTGGCGTGTGCCAGGTCTTCACAATTTCCCTCTTCAAGTGCATCTGGTCGTCTGAGTGGATGGTCATCTGAGTAATGACTACTTGGCATGCACCATAGAGGGATGGCGTGCGCCAGCTTCTCGTGATAAGCACTCCTTGGCATCACGACTTCCTTCATGTCAATACTTGCGTGTGTCCGCTCGAACGTCCTCCACTTTTCCTCAAATATGCTCCTAAAAACAAGCAAACTTAATGAAAAACAATAAACTTAACATAAACACACAATGAATGAAAACTAACACTAAGACAACTAAAACATAAGTAAATCAAACTAAAACACTAAGAATGATCTACTAAAAGGACACGAATAATGAGTGTTTTTGACACTTATCAGATGGCTTTAGCACAAGACTCATTTAATTCAGTTTTTCTTCAATTCAATTGTTCTTACTTTTGAGGATTATAATCAATAGTTTAGACCATTCAATTGATGAGGTATTTTCATAACTCGTGATCAAGCATAGTCTTTTCATTCATCGTCTTGATTATTGATCATTTGAGTGTTTCGTATTGTGTGTCTAGAATTAAGATTGATGACCTTAGTTCATGACATAGATTCTATCCAACGTATTTTATTGCTTTATTAGTTGATTGTTGTTCGAACTTAGGATTGATAACCCTAGGTTTGTTTAACGATTCGTAGTGTTTAATTAACCAACCAATCATTCGATTTCAATTGCATAGATTAAGATTGAGAATACATAATCCAATATTTAGAGAATTGATTTATCTGTCCCTGTGGAGACGATCTTACTTATTTTTATTAGAGAATTGATTTATCATATTCTCTTGCATGTATTCTTAGCCCGATATTTATCGCATCATAAAGCAATAACAATAAATAATCATGAGTGTGAGAGAGATTTGAAAGATTTAAAGTTTCCAGTCTACAAAATAATGATGATTAGATCACATCCCTCTAATTATAGATAAATTGGCCACTCTTACACAAATGGACAACTCTGTATCTGGACAACAATCTACAACCCCACCATCTCAAGTTTGCAAAATTTGTACTAATCCATATAGTATTGATAATTATTCTTTCATTGTTGAATCTGTTTATTATTTAGGTAATATAAATAGGAATAATGAACGTAATTATGGTCCATATTGTGCTACTTATAATCTTGGTTAGAGAAACCATCCTAATTTTTCTTAGAGAAATAATGTAGGTCAATAGGTATCTAAGTAATAGAAACCCACATTAGGGTGGTAATGCTCGAGGATTGCATTCATAATAAGTTCAGCCATATCACCAAAAATGGCAAAATCAATCACCTTCTTAACAAGACCGCCAAAGTGAAGATAAGCTAAAAAAGAAAGAGCTAAGCCATGAAGTAACAATCTGGAGTTTGGAGGTGCACATTGGTCAATTGGTAGTACAATTGAATACAAGATAAATGGGTATACTTGTGAGCAACACCGAGACTCCCCCTAATAAAAATAAGCAATGCAAGGCAATACCAATTCAAAGTGGACTAAATTTAGAAAAGAATATAGTGAGCACAGTGGTGAAAACTGTAACAAAAAAGGCGAGCGAGGAGAAAGAAGAGATCAGAGTGATGATTTGTACAATAATAGAGAAAGATAAGCAAACAATAAAATTTTCTAAAATGATCCCAGAATGGAAATACCCTCCACCATCTTTTCTTAAAAAATTATAAAAACAAGCATCTCACCCTAGTGACAAGAAGGTCTTAGAGCTGTTCAAGAACCTTCACATTAACATCTCACTCCTCGATGCTTTTGAACAAATGTCAACTTATAAAAAGTGGATCAAGTAATTTATTACAAAGAAGAAGAGCATTGATAATTTCAAAGTTATCC